>APFE030690916.1:87569-104692 GCA_000404065.3 Pinus taeda | reverse complement strand
GGGGTGGCTGGGCAATTCCGAGAATGTTTCATTCAATATACAAATAATGACTTTTGAAGTCATTTAGTGATGTAATTTGTTCATAATGGTTTTTTAATTCTATAGTTGAAAAAATTTCAATTTCTTTTGTATCTAGCATTTTATAGTTGAGAACATGTTGAATTTATAGTTAGGAAAGAAAAATGTTATTCTACCAAAAACATTAGTGTGTTCTTTTCCTCATAAACAACTTTGTTTGGAACATAAAAATTCGGTTTTACTAGCATTTTTTAAAAATGTTGAAGATTGACCCTAAAAAAAAATCATCGTTCCAGTATCATCACTTTTTCGTTTTCAAGTTGTTTTCTGCACGAAAATTTCGTTTTCATTGCCATTTTTAAAACATGTTCAAAATTGACCCTGAAAAAAAATTTCATCGTTCCAATATACACACTTTTCATTTTTAGCACTGTTTTTGATGTTTTTTCAGGGTTTTTTGGCCAGAGTTCCCGTTTTGAGTTTATATTTCCCATTTCAAAGTTTACAATGTTTTAAGGAAATGGAGCCAACAAAAAAAGACCTTACTGACTTCCCTCAGGTGCCATAGGACCCCCATGAGTAACCCCACCCATCAAGGTGTCTAATCCGTGAGACAACTAATATTTTTGATGACCTAGAGCCCCATTTGCTCCCTTTCCAAGGCCTTCATGTGACTGTCAGTTCCCAATCACTCCCACAGGCCTGAATCAATGTGACTGTGGCCTCTTTCTGCTAGCACTGTGCTAACGACTGCGAGAAATAAGGCTATTCTCAAAGGTTAGGGCTTAAACTCTACCCTAAAAGCTATGAAACTTCCATAACTCATAAAATACATGAAGACAATGCTTGTAAGCCAAAATATGGAACCATGACTTCACCTGACCATCCCTAATAGGGATTGACATACTGTCAAACACTTGGCAGATATGAAACGTATAGGTAATGAATGCAAGTCTGAACATAACTAACTGAAAACTTATCTGAGGTTTAACAAGAAGGTTCAATACCTTCTTTCATTAGTTGTCTTAACACCAATTAGGTCTTGCATTCATTATTTATTGAGTTATTAGTAAAAACATGAAAAGAGCCATCACTAAGATCTGTCATAAAACCATGCTTATAGCCAGCATATAATCAGATAAATAAAAATAAGACAACAACCATTAAAGCCACATAAAAACCAATACATTTACTTACCAAAAGCAAGAGAAAATTAGCTTTAACTAACTATAGGAAAAATCCAACCAGGTTTGGGACTTCCACATTTCCCCCGACCATATTCCAAGCATGAAGGTGGGATCTCATGGGATAAACCAATCCATAAACAACCAAGGGAATCCAAAGGCTAAACCACCTCCATCCTCACTATACCATGATCTCACCTAAATCAGTCCCGAGATCACAAAAGAAAACTAAGCTTGGATGCCTCATAACTTCTTCATCATCCTTGAGGAATTTTCTTGTCTCCACCCTCAGGCTTTACCGTGTATCCCGCCATTACTGGTCAAGGGATTCCTATGCCTTTGTGAAGTTTCCTGAGACCACCTCACCTTGGATTCTAAAACCAACTAATAATCCATCACACCATGGATATCTAGAAATGGTAAGGCTAGGCTAAAATACACTTTTGAATCCCAAAAAAATCCATGGCAATGGCAGCAAAAGAACCATATATGAACATGCACATACCATGCATGTCAAAACTAACTAGGAAATCACAGATGCAATATGTTACCTACAAGTATTCCGGCTAAATCCACTTGATCCTTACATTCTTTTCTTTCCTTGTCCTTCTTTTCTTTTCCTTTCCTTTCCTTTCCTCACTTTCCTTTTCCTTTCCTTTCTTTATTACTTTCTTTCTCCTCTTGGTGCTTTCTCCCCTCTAAGATAAACTCTAGTAACACTAAATTGAGAAAAGGCTATGAACTAATCCTGAAAAACCTTTTTCTTATTGATGCCTCTAATTTCTTCATTTTCCTCTATTTTCCCTTAATTTCCTCCTCACATGAAACCTGTGACCTTCCACCTTGCTTTTCTCCTAATTTATTTGTTTTCATAAATAAAATGCTAATTAATGCATATTTGCCTTTGCCAACGCCTTTTCCTTTGCCAATTTCCTTAGCCATAAACACATCAATTGATTCCCGTTAGGATATTTTACCCAACATTCAGCTTGGAATACGTGTCCCATGAAATTTGTCTTATTTATCCTTTATTAAATTTTATTACATGAAATTTTAACCCGGGATGGTTACAAGGTGGAGGTGGTAAGCCTCTTGATTTGTTATTCCAACTTACATTGGTAGAGCCACAGTTCTTATAGGAGTAATTGCAAGATGGCGGTAGTGGACTTTAGGCTTCCTTATGAGATACATATTGCATGAAGTAGTTGGTGGGTAGAGGTGGATGATTCTTTGGAGTCCATGTTTCAACTGTCATAAATAATTTAATCCCTTAGGCACTCATCCACAATATCTGGAATCTGGCTCGGGTATGATAACTGCAAGAAAGACTTGGTTGTAGTGTGTCTAAGGTTGGTTGGAGAGTTGAAGTCTTGATCTCAATTGTCTATTTCAATCTAACAAAGATAAGTGTCATATTATGAGTCTCGTGTCCTAAATGTAGTATGCTTGTTAATGCATTGTTTCATCATGGCTCGTATGTTGAGGAAGGAAATAATCCTATGTGAATTTGGTAAGTGCTTGATTCGAAACTATGGTCTGCGTGCATGAATATCAAAAATGGGTGAATATATGAAATGATTATACTTTGTTAAAAGAATGCATAGTAGGTTTGATTCTAGTATCTAAGCCTAGGAAAGCTAGATAGTTTTCATAGGATAAGGTGTTGGTAATACCTATGGTATGTTGGGGAAAGTGAGTTCCTATATAATACCAATTCTTGTGTCATGGATAGCAAAAGTTTCGGTCCTAGAGAACTAGTATATCTGCACTACTTATGTTTTTATATAATGAGTATTATATGTTGGAAATACTATTGATTTGCTCTAGTTAAACACCAATAATATTGATTCAGCAGGGAAATGTAATGCAGGTACTTAGAATGTATATGCATAGATATAATTCAAGAACGAGCTTGTCTTCTATGTTCATATTGAGCTTGGAATTTATCTTAAGGCTTGTGTATGGTGAGATGTGCACATCTTAGTTAATTAAAAGGATGTTAAAATTGGGAACGAATTGGCTATTCGGCCCTAATCTAAACCCTATGAGCCCAGGAGGGAAAGTTGTATAGATATGTGCATGTATGGAAAAATTTGGCATGTATTTAATCTATATATGTATGTATGTATGTATGTATGTATACATGTATGGTTGAGATAGGTCGGAGACTACCTAAGCTCAGAAGATATAGCGAGGAAGCCGAGAAAGGTGGAATCGTTGTAGGTATCCATATATATGAGCAAGTTGTTTGGGTCTGAAAGGATACCAAGTTCAAGAGAGATTCCATTTAAGTCCAATATGGGAATATATTCAAAAATACAGAGGGAATAGCCCCTGAAAGGCTTACATAGATTATCCAGGTAGCTATTAGCAGCCACCTGACTATTCCACTTGGATCCCCACCACTATTTCTTTCAATTTCCTTAATTGTAGCATAGTTTACTATTTTTGGTAGTTTTCGAGTCTCGAACTTTCGAAGCTATTTTAAGGCCCTAAACGGTCCTTTTTTTTGGAAAACAAGAAAGCCCATAAATTTTGAAAGGGGTTTGCTATCAAAATTTATATTTCTTGGATACATATTTCTAACGAGGTCTCATACGCATCAAAAGAAGATCATATGCAAAAGTTATGGCCCCGAGAAGTTGATGTACCAATTTACCCCAATGAGGCCCACAAAATTTTGGCACTTCAACTCCTAGGGTTAGAGTTTTGCATGTTTATGGTTTTCCATTATTTTTGAATAATAAATAGGCCTTTGAGCCTCATTTTAACACAGTTCAAAATTCATGTAGCTGCCACATCTCTTCTTAGCGATAAGCTACCATCGCCCAAACTAGTTTATTTCCATTCTACTTATAACAATATTCATTACTTTGTTATTAATGAATTAAAGTTTTGTTTTCTTTGTAGCGCTGTGTTTACACTTATATTTGTATTACGTTTTGTTCTTGCATAAATCTACATCAGTGGTATCAGAGTGGTATTCTCTTTCTATGTTTTTTTTGTGCATGTCCCCAACAACATCAGGGTATAAGGAGTTGGTACTTAAACTAGTTGAACCCTTGAAAAATTGTCCCCACTAACACTAATGACTTCCCATGAGGGAAGAAAACAAATATGAGGGAGCAGGAGATCCTATCAAATTTCTACTCAAATAATCCCTCAAGAAACAGAGGAACGAAATGATGTAAAACTTTTCCCAAATCCTTCGATGGATCACCCCCTTCAAGGTACAAGTTAACTTTTACATCCCTATATTTGAAGGTCAAATAGACAAAGATGTCATGGATAAATGGTTAAATCTGTTGGAAGGATATTTTTCAGTTCATGATTTTTTGATAGGGAAAATATCACTTTTATGCTCCTCAAAGCCACCCCCCATGTCAAGGACTGGTGGGAAACCTACTGTGAGCATAAAGACGAGAGGGAACCCTCACTATTTTCAGCCACATCAACTTGGAATTATTTCTGAGATGTTGTCAAGGAACAATATTACCCTATCAGGAGCAATTCCAGAGTTCACAAATTTTTTCCATACCCTTCGCATAAAATTGGGTATCAAGGATTCTTAATAGCATCTTCTACTCAAGCACCATGGATGTCTACACAAATACATAGAAGACGAGATAGATTTCTTGGACATCTCCTTACTCGGCGTTGCATACCAATACGTTGTCAAGATCGAGCAAAAATTTAAACAGAAGAAGTGATACTTTGGATCTATGAATCTAAAGCAAGAAAAATGCACCTCCAAAATGCAAAACAAAGGAAAAATCCAAGGCAAGGTGACCCGCAATAACTCATTGAACCCATAAGAAAATAATAGCACCATGAAGATGAAGGACACAGGGAAGTGGTGTGAGTTCCACAAGAGCCCCACTCACAACACAAGTAAGTTTCTTTCCAAGCAGTCACTAGTGGTCGAGTTGAATTCTTTGAATTCAGATGCATGTTCCAATTTTGAGTTAAGCCCTGAGAAGGGAATGACAAAGGGAAGCAAATTATTGATGTAGAGACTAGTGATTGTTTCCACCACTAAGATCCAGAATATTGAGTCGAAGACCTAGAGGAAGGGGAGTGTCTCTTCCACTCACATATGTGGGTGAAGGGGTTGTCATTATAGTTCATTATCGATGGTGAGAGCCAAAAGAACCTCATATCATCACAATTCATTAGGTGGTTGGGACTATCGAACACACCACACCCATAGCCATACACCATCAGGGGGCTCCACTAAGGATATGATCTCTGCATCAACCAGCTGTGTTGCCTTCCCTACAACATCAAACCCTTCATGAATGAGGTATTAGAGGCTCTGCATTCATTATTGGGCACTAAAAAAAAATCATTGTTACGAATAGGTATCCAATCTCATGGATTAATGACCTTCTAAACCAGCTCAAGGGGGCCAAGTATTTTAGCAAGATCAATTTGAAGTCTGGCTATCACTAGGTTCCAATAGAGCCCACAAATGTATGGAAAATTGCCTTCAAATTCAAGGATGGCCTTTTTGAATGGTTGGTCATGCCTTTCATGTTGAAAAATTCCCCTACAACTTTTATGAGGTTGATGGATGACATCTTGCGACCCTTCACCAACTCGTTCGAGGTTTTTCATCTAGACAACATCCTCATATTTAGAAAGAGTTGGGAATACCACTTGCAACACATTTGGCAGGTCCTTCACACCCTATAGTAGCACAAACTATGTGCCAACTTGGAGAAATGCAAATTTGTCATGAGCTAGGTCCAATACCTAGGTTACACCATAGATGAGAAATATGTGCATGTGGATCCGGCTAAGATCCAAGCTATTCAGGATTGGCCAGCCCTAAACACTCTAACAAAGCTTTTTAACTTTTTGGGTCTTGCCAATTTTTATCATAGGTTTTTGTTGGGATTCTCCAATATAACTTAGCCTTGAGTTAGGTTACAAAGGCTTGAGCAAAAGAAAATTTTTCATGGTATAAGTCCCAACAAAAGGTTTCTGTTGAGTTGAAGCATTACCTATGTTCTACAACTTTACTCAGATTGTCAGACCCGCAACAACCATTTTAAATTGAGACAAACACCTCTGACTATGCTACTGTTGTAGTTCTCACCTAATAAGGGCATCTGGTGGCCTATCATAGCGAGACACTTTCAGATACAATTCGAAAGTACCCCACTAACGATAAAGAGAGGTATTTTATTGTGTAGGATTTCCAACCGTGGAAACATTACATTCTAGGGAAGGAGACAGTCATCCAGACAAATCACTGACCTCTTTAGTTTATACAAGAGAAGTTGCAAAATAATCACCATCAAAAGTGGTCTACATATCTACAACAATTCTACTTGAACATTAAATACAAAAAGTACAATGCCAATCATGTTCCAAATCTCCTCAGTTGGCCCCTAGTTGTGGCACTCACTAATTTCCTCAACTGTTGTGGCCACAAGACCTATGGATGGCCGCAACTAAACAAAAATGATCCAGACTTCACCACCACATACTAGATGCTAGTGGATGACAAGCAAGTTTCATATTTCCACCTTGAGGGTGCATTATTATGCTACCTAGGCCACTTTTGTGTTCCTTCAAGCGAGTGTGCCAAGTTTATTTTAGAAGCACACTACAGTCACGTTGCAGGACACTTTGGTGTGGAGAAAACTATGATCATGCTACAGAAGTATTTTTATTGGCCAAAGCTCTGACAGGATGTTGGAAAATATGTCAGATCATGCACTGGTTGTGCCAGTGCCAACCCAACCTTCAAGAAGTAAGGCCTGTACACTCCTCTGCCTACTCCCAGCCAACCCTGTAAATCCATATCGATGGACTATCTGCCTAGTCTCCCTTATATCAAGCATGGTAACAATTGTGTATTTATGGTCGTAGACATAGTTTCTAAGATGGCTATATTGGCAACATGCAAGAAGATTATCAAACGGAGGACACTGCCAAACTTTTCTTTGAACGAGTGTGGGTATATTTTTGGATCTCGTAGACCATTATATCATATTATTGGGATAACGGGTTCTTGATCACATTTTTGTCGAGCCTCTAGATATTATTCGACACCAAGTTTACCAAGTCAAGTATATTCCATCCCAAAATTGATGGTCAGACAAAGGTCATCAATAGGATGATAGTGCACATACTCCCCATGTACAACTCCAATGATCCACAAACCTGGGATGAGAGCCTTCCCTATGTGCAAAAAAGTTATAACAGAGCTCTCCATAGCTCAACTAGTCGCAGCTCTTTTCAAAGGGTCTAGGATTTCAACCATTGGAAGTAGGGCTCCAAGGAGTACAAACGGTTCCAGGCTTAAGTATCGTCAGACCAGGCACCATGCTCAAGCGCTAATCTTGGAGGTCAAGAATTATTGTTGGGGGTTAAAGAAGCGGCTCCCTACTAATCCATATGGTCAAAAGCTCTGTCCAAGGGAATAGGCGGGAGAGATCCTAGCTATCAAATGACACAAATATTAGAACCATCCACATGTCCCAAAACTTTATCCATGGAGATTTCGAGGGGAGCCCAAGGGAAACTCTTGAGATTTTGTAGGTGGTGCTAGTTGGTTATGCGTTGGCACATCAATGCAATGGAAAACCCAAAACACTTATAACATGGAAACTTGATTTTACCACGTGAAGGACTAGGTAAGACCTACACACAATGTAGTGGGTGAAGTGACCTTGGGGCCACATGGCATATGGAGAGCAGGACATGCATCAACCAATTTTAAAGGATTAATGACCCCAAGTGACCTGGATTCGAGTGACGCATGGAACCTTTCTAGTGGAGGGTGATGTCACCTCGACAAAAAGAGCCAATGGCATCAACCCAACGCCCTATACCCAAGCAATTTCTAGTGGATATGGGTGTGAATTGCATTGGGAATTAATTAATGGGGTGGTGTGGTGAGGCGGAGCCCACTCGCACAAACATTAAGTAACATGATTGGTTGAATTTCATTGAGGTGGTGATATACGTGGATGTATAATACAATTTCCCAATGTAATCTTGACATATATGAACACACTTCAGGACAACGTAGCTTGGTGGAGCCCATGTGAGAGGTTGTAGCAAATAGAAAAACCATAGATGGGCGTGGGTTCTATGGGGTATCCATGTAACACCTACAAGGTTTTCCCCAACAGTTTAAGAACGTGTTGCATGGGTTTCTCCAAGGATTTTATTCCCGAGGTGACATGGCCCTAAAGGGGCCTGTACCCGCGTGTATTATGTATTTCATATTATAGTTTGGGCTATGTATAAGGGTTAACTCCTTAGTGGTATGAACGGGTCAATAGTTGTGTCAAACCACCATGTGGTTGGTGACATGGTGCATGATTGGGGTAGAGACGTGGTCACCACATGGCAGGTTAGGTGACATGACACTTTTTGTTTGGTCAAGTTTTGAATGACAAATTATTTTAATTCAGGAATTAGATTGATACAAATTGTATATCATTGGAAAGGTCTCGATGATACAAACACAAAGATGACATATGTTTTAATCTTTGAGAAAGATGAAAAAGTCAAAAAAACTTTTGACGCCATTTCCATAAATGGACCTTGGAGGTTGGGACAGAGTAGAAGTTGCCCCTTCTACCCTTAGTTTGGGGCTAGGTATAGTAGGGGGTATATTACATCCATCTCAACTACAATTTTACCAAAATCTTAGAGGAATCAAATCTCTCAATGTGCAAATCATTCTGTAAGTTTTGTACTTAGAAAAAGGTTTGTATCATGAGATATTTGATCCCTCCTAGGGATTGGTAGATCTGGAATTAAGATGGATCTATGATGGTTAATAAAAACAAAATTATAGAAGATGACAACTAAAGATAATTTCCGGAGAGAGTTCTGGAGGAAGATCGACTGTTAGGGTTTCTGCAAACCTCCGACACGACGCCGCATGGCCCTTCGATCCACCCAACGAGGACCTGACCTTCTGCAGCATCAGCCAACAGCTGCAAGGGGCATGGCAGCAACATCCATGGATCCGCCACAGGGGGGAGCACAGCTGCTCTCCCATCGGAATACTGACATGCAGACTGACAAAGATGCGACCATCATCGTTGGGTCAGTAGATGAGGAAGCGCTCAAGGCGCAGAATGGGGAAAACAACAAGAATACGGATTCGAGCCAACAAGCACATAAAACAAATGCTAACGAAGGAAGAACTGGCAGAGCAAAGGACAGGCCAAAAATAACCTCTAGCACCTGCAAGCCCATTGCAGCGGTGAGACCAAGAATAGAGCTACTAGGTCATGTGATTGACGAACACATCCAATACATGAGGGATCATGCCCTCATAGGAAAGTTCATTGGGTTTTGGCAGACTGAGAAAGCGCTGCGCGGTTGGATAGCTGCAAAATGGAAACCCAAAGGACATGTAACCCTGCGCCTGGGTCCAAAAGGCTTTTTTACAGCCATCTTCCTCTGCTTGGAAGACAAGTATAGAATCATGGACGAGGGTTCCTACTTCTTCAACTCAGCAGGACTATACCTCAGAGATTGGGTAGCCAGATTCAACCCGGACAAGGAAGACCTGACATGGGCTCCGGTTTGGATACGAATGTACTTACTTCCGGATGAATATTGGGAGGAACGACTGCTCAAGGAAATAGGAAACGGCCTGGGGGAATATATAAAGGCAGTGGAATAAATAAAGCTCTAGCGACACACCTCATATGCATGAATCTGCGTCTTCATGCATCTGGACTAGCCCCTACCAGACACGGTAAGTCTTGCTCACCATGATAATGAATGGATCCAACCCTTAGACTATGAACATGTTCCTTTTCGATGCTAGAAATTTCATGCCCATGGCCATCTGTTTCGAGATTATCCTCTAAATGTCATGAACAAGACTGCCGAGCCATCTAATCCCCCATCTCAAGATGGTTTTACCAAAGCCCCAAGTCGAAAGCGCTCGCACAAAAAGCCCCAGACTGGGAAAAAGCCCTTGCACAATGATGCTGGAATCCCTTCAACCAGTAATAGCTTTAAGATCCTAAACCAAGACTCCGACTCTCTGGATCCAAATAAAAAGTTCTCTCAGCCTCCCAGTAATGATCAGCCCAACCCGACGCCCTCGGATCTCTCCCATAAAGCCCAACCTCAGCAGGACTCTGAAACTGGACCAACGGTCACTCATGAAAAGCTACAATAGAAAACACAAAACATGGAGGTAGACGACACCGCGGATCAATCCCAGAGCATGGATCCTTCAATAGTTGAAGGAAGTCCAGTGCAGCACATGGAGGAAGAGCAGGAAAGCATAGATCTAAATGGATTAGATATCCACCAACTAGAAATGGTTTGTCACAAAAGAGACTACGATAAAATTACAGAACTCCAGCTAAATAAACTGGAAATGGTAATCTCAAAGGCATATCAGCAAAGACAACTTGGCATACAGCCAGGAAGCCACTGCGATGGAGGGCTCAAAACCGAAGATTTCAAAAAAAGAGGTCGGAAAACAGAGCTCCAAAGGACAATAGAAGTTGGGAAAATCCTGGTAGATTCAGACCGATACGCAAAGTTGACAAAGTACTACAAACCTTCCCCAAATATTGAGTAATGCAGCTCATCTCATGGAATGTGCGAGGGCTAAATGGCCCCGGAAAACTCAGAATCCTCAAAAATATGATAAAGATTGAAAAGCCCCAAATATGTTTCTTACAGGAAACAAAATGTAGCAGTGATACTCTAGAGAGACTCCTCACTAAAGCCTGGGAAGGCTGTCAATCCACAACGGTAGACGCCTCAGGAGCTTCGGGTGGGCTTGCCATAGCATGGGATGCAAGAATGCTATCCCTTACAGACTTCCACGCCTCTCGCTATTTCATACAAGCAAACTTCCATCTGTTGGGCACTAACATGCATGGGCTCCTCACCAACGTGTACTTCCCTCAAGATGCAAGGACAAAAGCTGAGCTTCTTCACACTCTAGAAACTATGAATAGCCTAAGAAAACACCCACTATGGATAGCAGAAGGAGATTACAATATGATCACTCACCTAGATGAGAAGATAGGCGGAAGAAACAAACTGGATTAGGAGTCGAATACATTCAAAGAATTCATTAGTAATGCTTCTCTCATCGATCAGCAATTCTATAATGGAAAATACACCTGGAGTAACAGAAGAAGCGGGAGTCATCATATTGCTTCTAAACTTGACAGATTCCTAGTCTCAGACAACTGGATTCGGATAGGAGGGGACATCACGACAGCCATCCTACCCCACTCAAGATCGGACCACTGGCGGATTTCTCTTCAGTGGCAACGTTCGGGCAACATCATGGGGCGCCCCTTTCGCTTTGAGAGCTTTTGGCTCACTCACCCGAATTGCCAGGACTTCATCCACTCCACATGGAAGGCCTTCACACCACCGGCGGGTTCTAAGATGTACCAATTCTAACAAAAGTTAAGAAATATCAAGTACCACTTAAAACGTTGGAACGTTGAGACCTTTGGCAACATATTCAAAGAGCAACAGAATCTACTGACCAACTTGGCCAACCTTCACCAAAAAATCATAACAGAAGGTCACACAGATGACACTCTAAAGGAAGAACAGAGCATTCACTCACAGCTGGAAGAAAGGCGGAAGCAAGAAGAAATATTATGGAAGCAGAAATCTTGAATCAAATGGCTAAAAGAAGGAGAAAGGAACACCAAGTTCTTCCACAAAACAACAATACAACGCAGAATGCACAACAACATTCCTTTCCTTCAAAAACAAGATGGAACTAGAATCGAACAACATGAGGAAATCGAGAAGGAATTCCTAACACACTTTAAAGAGGTGCATCAAGAGAAAAATACGGACAGAGCACCTGCAATTGACAAAATTATTCAGCATGTGCCCAAACTGATAAATGCGGAGCACAATGAACTTCTCTTACGGCCTATCTCAACACAGGAAGTGGATACTGCTATGTCTCAACTAAAAGAGGGTAAAGCTCCGGGCCCAGATGGCTTCACTACAACCTTCTTCCACTCCTTCTGGGATTTGATCAAAACTGAGGTTTGGGAGGTAGTGGAGGAATCAAGAACTCTTCACTGGCTACTGCCATCTCTTAACTCCACTTTTATAGCTCTCATCCCAAAAGAAGAGCAATCTGTTGCACCATACAAATTATGACCGATTGCTCTATGCAATGTCATCTACAAAGTGATCTCAAAGGTAATTTCCAATCGACTGAAACCCCTCCTCCCTATGCTAATTTCGCCTGAATAGTCAGGCTATGTTGAAGGCAGACAGATTCTAGACGGAATTATCCTAACACATGAGATCATTCACTCTCTCAAGCAAAATAAGCAGCCAGGTATGATCTTAAAACTGGACCTCTCCAAGGCTTTTGACAAACTTAGTTGGTCATACATTCAAAAAATGCTTAATGCTTTTGGCTTCTCCCACATGTGGGTTCGATGGATTATGAGTCTTCTGTCTTCCTCTTCTTTCTCCATTTTGGTCAATGGCTTCCCTTCACAGCCCTTCAGGCCATCCAAGGGCATTAGGCAGGGGGATCCCCTCTCTCCCTTCCTCTTCATCCTAATGGTCGAAGGTCTAGGTCGCCTTATAAAGCACTCTCATTTCTCTCAACAACTCAAAGGTCTCTCCATCCACAACTCCCCTGCAATTACTCACCAACAGTTTGTAGATGACAATATGCTTTTTGGCTACCCCTCTGTTCAGGAAGCCTCACGTTTCAAATCCCTGCTCAATGATTTCTCTGAGGCCTCTGGTGCTACCATTAACAAGTCTAAATCGCAAATTTTCTTCTTTCACACTCCACCAGTAGTCAAAACAGTTGTGGCAAGAATTCTAGGATTCCCAGTTGCCTCTCTCCCATCCACTTATCTTGGCGCCCCCATGATCACCTCCTCTATTAAGCACTTTGCTTGGAGAAGGCTCCTGGAAAAGATTGAATAGCGACTCAACCGATGGACTTACAAGCCCCTGAACATCGCCAATAGGGTTGTTCTCATAAAGGCAGTCTTGCAGGCAATGCCGCTTTATTTGTTCTCCATCTTGGCAGCCCCCAAATGGGTCCTCAAGCGAATAAGAGACATTCAAAGAGGCTTTCTCTGGGGAAAAACCTCGACCAATCATAAATGGGCCTTGATAAAATG
This sequence comes from Pinus taeda, assembly GCA_000404065.3. Classification (NCBI taxonomy): domain Eukaryota; kingdom Viridiplantae; phylum Streptophyta; class Pinopsida; order Pinales; family Pinaceae; genus Pinus; species Pinus taeda. The sequence continues at coordinate 91,350 of APFE030690916.1, read as the reverse complement.
GAATAATGTCTGCACTTCCAAGGAAAAAGGCGGTATTGGTCTGAGAGACCCAAATCATAGCAATGAAATTATGAGTGCCAAAATATGGCGGCAATGGCTCTCCTCACCCGGAAAACCCTAGGCTATCATATGGAGTGCTAAGTATGCTAACAACAGGCCACAGGAGGAACTCATACGCTACACTCCAATCACCCAGGGTTCGTTGATATAGAACGCAACCAAACAATATTTCAAGCTGATTCAGCAACACAGCTTCTGGGAAGTCTGAAATGGTCGCACAGCCAGATTTTGGACGGACGCCTGGAACCAAATGTCAAAGCTCAATGGGCTCCTACATATTCCCTCAACTTTCCTCGACGAAGACCAACAACAACACAAAATTTGGGAATTCTGGGAACAGGAACACGAGTCCGGGTATAGAAAACGGAAGCAAGGTACACAATTAACCAGGAATGAGGAACACCCCTTCACCGCTGAGCTGGAGAGGGAGCTACAATGAAGAAGCATCAGACACTCAAAGGACAAAGACATCTTACGATGGGGTTACAGGCCAAAAGGGGCCTTCACAACTGCAGAAGCCTACAAAATTGTAAGCACTGACCCCTCCATTCCAGATCCAATATGGTCCACAATCTGGAAGTTAGATTCTTGGCCAAAAGTATCACTCTTCTTATGGCAGGTTGGGCACAAAAAAATTCTTACTTGGGAAAAACTCCGAAGAAGAAACTATCATGGCCCTTCCATGTGTGTAAATTACAAATCTCACAAGGAAACTACTCAGCATCTTTTGGATGACTGTCCCTTGGCTAATATACTATGTGAAAAGGCCATCTTCAGGAGTCAGAGAAGATGCAGGCTTCCGAATGATATAAAAAACACATTAAGACATTGGCCACTGCATCCATATAAATGTGACATTCTCAACCACCTATGGCGCTTACTTCCTGGCCTGCTTCTTTGGAATATATGGAAAGAACGCAACAAGAGGATATTTAAAGACCAGTACTCCCCAACTGATGTCATATGGAGAAAGGTTTGTGAGAACCTGGAAGAAACCTTGAAGCTTAGATCATGGAACAAAGACGATCTCCCAATGCAAGACCATGAGAAAGCTATATGGAATAACTGGAATCTACAGCTTCCAGCGCAGTCCTCCAATGCCATCAAATGCAACAGCAGCAGAACAGAACAGACCATGTGGAAAGCCCCATCTAAGCATTCCTATAAACTCAATTTCGATGGAGCTTCGAAAGGCAATCCCAGGAATGCTGGCTATGGGGGAATCATCCGAGACTACAAAGGCAGGCCTCTACAGATCTTCTTTGGAAATAGTGGCTGGGACACAAACAACTCAGCGGAGTTGGAAGGTCTCTGGCAGGGGCTCACTCTCTCAAGACAAAACAACCTCATCCCCCTGGAGGTCCAGGGTGACTCCCAAATTCTGATCAATATGGCCAAGCACCTCCTGAATGGCTCAAATGCAAAAAAAGTAGCCACAAGCTGGAGGATGGAAGCAAGGCTGGAAACTCTGGAGCAGGAATTACTCAACAACCGAGCCATCACCTTCAACCACATAAGAAGATAAGGCAACAAAGTAGCTGATCTACTCGCCAACATTGGGGTGGAAAGCGCTCTTGCACTACAAGCAGGCACTCTTGACATTTTAAAAAATCATGCACACACTCAGGAATGCCTACACCTGGTCCAACATGATGCCAACCTCCCGGATGCGGGTGATCGTTAAGTTTTTCCGGCTGATGGGACAGAGGTCCCGAGGAGACCACATGCCCATCACGCGCAAGGCGCAAATGGGCAACGAAGGTAATGGTAATCCTATGACGGTGGCTTTATTAGTCACAGGTTGGCACGCCAAAGGCATTAACGCTTCGGCCTCTCTTGGTTGCGCTTCCCCTCTCGGCTCTGCGATGGATTTGACTGCAGCTTTTATGGCGGACAACCACCGAGGTAGAGCTGGAAGCTCTATAAACAATGGCCCTATCCGCCCTCCTGGCCTCATGCTCTCTGAATTCTGCATTCCTGCCTGCCTGCAATCCGACCTCTGGGTAATCCGAGTCTAGTTCTCGGTTCAAGCAGGCCTTGCCCTATTTTGTCAAAGCTTGAACATATTCGTTTGGCTGAATTACCCCCTGAATCTCCCCGCCAGCATGGTTCGTGAATGCCCACGGCTACTGAGCCGCAGGGGTTCCAGTAGAGGGGGAACCTCTCGACGCCCCGCTGTAGAGGAATCCCACCCTACCTGTCACTGCCCGCACTGCTATTGCTTCTGTCACTGCCCCAGCTCGGTCTTCACTCATCCTTCTCAACCTACCCAACTCATGGAAGCCAGCTCCTCTAGCACCTCTGGGGCACCCTTCTTTGGCTCGGCCATCTTCTCTTTTGATAGCCATTTGACCAAGCCGCGTATCAACGCTCATATCTCTGTCTTGTTCATTGATGAACTGGGGGAGGAAGGAGGCACGAGTTCTCCGCCTATTTCAGCCCCCCCGCAAGAAGAAAGCCATGAGGCCATTGCGACACAAGAAGACAAGGGAAAGACAGTTGAGGCTCCGACTCTTCACAAGGACGGCAACGAATTTCCACCTGCAGAGGTTGAGGAAGCTACAACAAAGGAGCTGGAGGAGGACTACTACAGGCTCTGCCCAATAGTGGAGGAGGAGCCAGAGGAGGAGTCGGAAGAATAGCATGCGGCTCCAGTTCGGGAATTGATGTCCGGGTGTTGGATCTTGGCTTCTCTGGTCAGGTTTCCTCGTCCACTTGTCATTGTCTGTTTATGTTTTATTCTGTCTCGGCCATCGACGAGTCTTAGTGTCTAAGCTTTGGGGTCGACGTGTCAATGTTTTGAGGTCGATGTATCAATGTTCTAGGGTCGACGTGTCTTAGTGTTAAGGTTTTGGGGTTCTTTTGGGTATGAGGCACCTAGCTCCCCTGCGTGGGACCGATGATTATTGTGATGGTTTTGGGTCCTCCCCTGTGAGGGATTGATGGTCTTTGCTCTAGTTGCTGGTCTCCCCTGCGTGGGAACTTTCATGGTCCTCCCCTGCGTGGGAATTTTTGAGTCTTTTTGTACGCATGGCCAAAGGGTTGAGCCTGTCTACCAGGATCTATGGCAGCAGGCTCCCACTGTAAAGCTTGACTGTATCTGTATCTTCATCTTTTGTACATAATAGAATAGCCTAATTCTGAAAAATAAAAAACAAAATTATAATATAACAAATTGAATTTAATCGGTTGTTTTTTTTATTACTTTTCACTAGTTATTATTTCTTTAATTGAGTCTACATTAAATAAATTTTTAAAAAACTACCACTATGTCAATGTTGGTTCTATCAAATTTCAATATGGATCAAATCTCTTGAGGTGAAAATGTCTCGTAGAGTGTAAAACTTGAAAACAAGCTTGATAAATCGATAGTTAACATGGATCTATGTTGGTTTTACATATGTGTATGTGCACCATGTGCCAATTACACATCTCCTTCATCTTGAGCAAGACACTAATAACATGTTTTAACCATAAATAAATTTTATTTTCATTTGATTTATATAATATATATAGTGTCTCTCTATCCCTCCCTCTTTCTTTAGAAACATAGATACATTGATTTTATTATTATTTTTAAGTGTTACATGTCAACTACATATTAAGCATGGAAGGAATTACAAATCTCTCTTACCCATGAATTGGAAAACACCTATCAACGGAAAAAGTTACACGCCTCCTTCATCTTGAATAAAACAATAATAAAATGTTTTAAACATCA
>APFE030690916.1:47951-72697 GCA_000404065.3 Pinus taeda | reverse complement strand
TTATAAATAAATTAACTCGTTCGTTTGATGAGGTGGGTTGGTTTAATGACCTGGGTTATATTCCATAGCCTTCCCAATTATTTAACTTATTACACATCTATTACCAATATAGAAAAATTAACAAGGGAAGCTGCACGGCAGCTAGTCCCTGCGTGAGGCTTGAAGAAAACTATGAGGCCATTTTCAAAATAATCCAAGGCGGGTTTTGAAAAAAACTAGAGACCTGCGTCATGATTTTCATAGCAGGACGATTAGGAGATTCTTGAAATAGACGTCAAGGTGTCACAAGGCCGCTTTATTGTCAAATAAATTATTTAAGCCAGCTGAAAGAGTTCAATATCTTAAGTCAATGCTGCCAAAGTATTCTGTGGAATTTCAACCGGCTAATAAACAACAATAGAGGCAAATTTATTTTAGTTCAAGGCCAGTGGGAGATTAAGCTCTTGGACCGGGTGGTCGATCCGAAAAAACCTTATAAAATGCATGTTTGAATAAAGCGGACTCTTTTTTGTAGAGGTTCTGAGTCATATTGATCCATCGGGGTTTAAAAATTTATTTTTGTATAGGGGAGTCGAGGTACGTAGTAATCTCTAAGCTATAAGCATTACCCTAATCAAACTTGTTGGTTGCATTGTATACACATGTTCCATGGAGAGTTGCATGCATACCAGGAAGGGAACGAAAAGTGATCGTGTCCTGATAAACCAGCCTTTCCAAAAACCTACAACTACAAGGGAGCGCTATATCGTTGAAAACCACAAATCCTATGAGGTTCTGACCTCAGTGGATTACACACTTTACTAGCATGTGCATGATATTTATAAGGCACCCACTTTAGCAAAATAAAATTTACACGATTTCAATGTTGTATACATTTGCATTAATGTAAAATAATAAATTAATCTCAAGTATAAGAGAAATATTCAATCTTGAAGTAACTCTAAATTCAGTCTCGGTTGAATGATAACACTAAGATTATAATTGAATCCAACTTAGTGCCTTAAACTTCGTTAGGAAGGATTATTGAGTTTTACAACAATTATAAATATTATTGAATTATATTATAATTAAGATTTGCGAAGCAATTTATCTATACGCAAGAAAGGATGCTACGGCTTACCACTTTGGAATATATTTTAAGTTCCATAATCCTTAGCGAATTCAATTACCATTGTATGTTCCAAAATTTATAACATTGATGGTTGGTACAAATTTTATTTTTTTCCTAAACTTGATCGTTAATTAGCAAGTGTTAAATAACAATATGTGCATTGGACATGTAATAATTTATTAATCCGAGCTTATTAAACTACGATCAACATACACGCCTTCCTATTAAAATAAAAGATTACAGGAGCCTGCAAAGGCTGGTCTGATATCCGCTTTCTAGACAAAACATTACTCCATCTTCATCAAAGCTGGAAGTTGTAACTCGTGGCTACAGGTACCAAGAAAGATAGGATATATGCCCAAAGTCGAGGGTAAGAAGTCCTGGTGGAGTTCAGTTATTTTATAATATACGTGTTAACAGGACCTTAACACGTAGTGGGTCAGAAACCTTAAAGGAAGCAACCTATAACTTATAGAATCCGTTCATTGACTTTTACCATGGCTACTACAATATCCATTACAATAAAATCTTTAAGAGGGTATGGTGAGAACATGACTTTCTTATATTCATTCAATTTGTACTTGGTTCTAGATATTTTCATCTGGAATCTACCTCCATAAGTACTAATCTATCCAAAAAGTGCTTAGGAAATATATTTGAAGTTGAGGTGCACCTATTGATACATATATAATTGTCATCCCATTCTACATGCTAGTTACTAATCAATCACAAGAAAATCATGGATTCCTTCTAATATCTTAGGCATTGTTTGTTAAAGATGGGTTCACAAAGAGAAGTCAAGAACACCACAATGAGTTGTTTTTCATGTTCTTATGACTCATACCTCAACAAATTTTGATAATTCACCAAAAGAGGAAGTAGAGAAGGATGTCAAATATCGCACAAGTCTGTGAACGTACTCATGGTACAAATTCAACACGCACTATAAATTTTGCCTTCTGAAACGAGGGAACATGTCATTCAATTTTACCGTGAATTTATTGAAAACCATGTTTATATTAGTTAGCAATATTTCTATATATTTGAATACAATCGCCTTGGTCAACATTTGGAGAATTAAGGCCATAAAATGCTTATGTAGCTAACAACAATTATTTTCTACATATAACACACTTGTCATCAAGAATGCATCCCTCATGGGTCCTTATAAATGGGATTTATGGTGCAAAGTATATGGGTATTTTGATCATGTACTCCACTGTTACACCAAATTTTATTCACCTTCAATGGATTATGCTTGTTTGGAAATCCTTGAAAAATTTCCTTAACTGACATTACCTCAAGTGTTGGAAGTGTTTAATTGGTTTTCAATCTGTGTGGGGAGTATGAGTCAAACCTCACCTCATTAGCCATATATATAATCCTTTCCTTAATATTGGCCCCTTTAAGTAACTAGTAGACTACATCAAAAGAGGAAGAACCTTGGTCAATTTATAACTTTTTAATTACAACATGCAGATCGTGTGGAGAAGATCAAACATTTTTTGAATATGCACTAGGGGGCAATTTTGGTGGTGGAGTGGCTCTATGGTATGTTTTGAACAAGTTTACAAAGGTTTGCTAGAATGGAATGATGATGTCAAGGGATCTATCATTAAACACTATATTAATAGATTCAAACATTATTGCTCTCTTAGTAACAGTGTTTTTAGACATGTTCCCCTTCTTTGGGGCCATATCATTAAATCTATGCTCACAACAACATCAAATAAGAGTTGTTGTCTATAAAGTTAGAAATCCAAATCATGTATTTTTCTTAGTTGTAAAGATGAGTTTAGATAAATACTCAATGCAAAAATAAACCTCACAAATCAAAATTACACCACATGAAACAAATATGAGCTTCTCAAGCCATTATTCAAATATGTGAGTGATTCGAATAACATATGAAAGGAATTTATATCCATTGAGCCATGGATGCTTATTCGTTTCAATTGGTAACCTAATCACAACTACTTGTTGGATGAGGAACAAATAATTTTGCTATTTACATTGGTCTCCTTTCACAAGGACCAAGGAAAGTTAATGCATCACACCTAGTTCAATGACGATTTAACACTTGTCAAGATAAAGGCCCTATGCACTTTGCTCATTCACAAGGAAGGAATCCAAAGTAATAAGAAAAGAGATGAATGGTAGTATGAGGTTGCACGTTCGAAATTAAGGGTGAGCAATAAGTAAACATGAGTTCACTCTCATTAAGTGAGTTTTGATCCCCCTATGATGATAGGAAACATCACCCAAAAAACGTTTAAGAGGCATCCCTCTAGCTAACAAATCATTTTTTTTTTTTAATTCTAATCTAAATTTATAATTCTAGTCTACTACATAGTTTAGGGATAAAGTTTTACTTGACATGTAAAAGACTTGTTATTAACTTAAAGTTATGGAAGTGAATGGAATATATCTCATATTATCTAATGATTATCAAAATATTGCTTATTCCATCACAAGGACTCAATATAGCTAGATGTCAAGAGGAATGGCTCCAAGATAGTTATGTACGAAAAATATGAAACAAATAGAAATCAATGTTCCCAAAATTAATTTAAACAAGATTAGGTAATAAGTGGCTTGATTATAGTACATTCACATCAATTTACCATGGAAGAAATCTAAATTGAGACATTGGATTGAATGTGCCATCCAATTGTACATAGGAGATATTCATTAATATAATGTTTAATTCAAATGTTGGGAGAATGAGAGGCCCCAAATATTTATTTAACTCATCAAGCCGAAGGGTAGATATAAGCAAATAGGTTGTTAGATATCTAGTGCGAGTGGAAATGTCAAAGTGCTTGGTAGTCAAATTCATAAGGATGAACGCGAATGAGAAAGGCTCACTCATAGTCACCCAACAAAAAATCTTAAACCTCTCTTTATCAAATGAAAAGAAAACTACAACACAAGGTAGAAACCACTCACATGAAGGCTTAGGTTGTAATATATTCAATTAATAATTGATGATGTGCTTAGCTTCACTTGAGGTAAATTCATTCTTTGTGGTACTAAAGAGAGAGTGATGGATAACACAAAGTCTTAACTACTTAAGTAAAGATGAGTGATGGACCTCCAAATTAGACACAAATTAAGGCTCGTCTAACATTTCTTAGGCACATAAAGATTATATTAAATATCTCCTTCTACACTTAATAATGTTTATTTAGCTTCAATATGTTCTTAGGAAGGTTTAGAGATAATTGCATATTATGTGCCTAATATTATTTATTTTTGTGGAATATTATAAGAATATTGGGTAGATTATGAAGACATGGAGGATGAGATATTCTAGGGACTTGATCCCTGCTACATGAGGACTAAGATTGGATGATAAACGAACAAAATATCATGAAATTATTGACAAATTCTAGAGCTCCACTGATTCAGAAAATATAGGAACACCTGTCATTAAATGAAGATTCCTAGTGTTGGGAAGTAGATCCACTTTTTAAGGGATTTTGGAGGGGAAATTTTTCTCCTTCCAAGGAGAATTATTCCTCATCTATTTGTATAAGTACCAAGGTATTTTCCATCCTGGGAGCCTTAGAGCCCTCTTGTAAAATTTATTTATTTCCTTTGAATGTCCTTTTCACTTGCATCTCTTATTTCTACATTTAGTGTTCATGCCTATTTTGTTGCAGGTTACATTGGTTAAATGATTGAAGTAACTTGTTTTGCAGGTTATTTGTAGAGTCACAAGCATGATTAATCCTTATAACAGCTTTGAAAATTCATACTCATCATTCAACTACTTGGATTGGTTTACTAGTTCACAAATCTAGAATTTTTGGAAATCTCTTACAGTAAAATAGTAGTAATTTTATGCTATTTTTAAGAACATGTTAATGAGATTCATTTGAGTTGATTCCACTTGTTTTGAGTAATAAATACATCTAATTTAATAACAAAATTTACTCCATATCATTTTCACTTGATTAGGTTAGGCATTCGGTAGGTTAACCAGCTCGTTAGTTCTAGAATTTATGGTTTTTAGAGTGGTAATTTTCTACTACTTTTAGCACATGTTAACAGGGGTATTTCTAAGTGATTCCACTTGGAATGGAGTCCTAGGACATCCTATTATTAATAAAAATTTCATTATCTCATTTTTATTTGATTTTCTTAGGCATTCAACAAGTTATCTCGAGGAGGAGTAGTCATGTAACAATTTGTTTCAACACCTTCCTTGCCCAAATTCACTCCAAATTCATGGCAAAAGTATATTTATAGCCTATGAATGCTATGAGGCCACTTTAGTTGAGTTGAGGCTTGGTTAGGTCAACATTTATATCTTACAATTCTTTAATATTGGATGTTGATTTCTACAATTAGTCTAGATTTCCTTCCTGCAATTTACTTCATGCAAAGTGTGATTTCCTTCTCGCAAGAATAATATAGGACTTTCCTCTCCTGAAAAATATAATAGATTTCCTTTCCAACAAGATAGATTATATTTGATTAAGTTATCATTATGCTTTTACATTTTTACAAATAGAATCGATGTTTTTTCTGCCATTTACTTTCTAACAAAAGTATAATAGGTTTCCTTAGCATTACGTACCTTAGGATTGGCAACTTACCTAGATCTTTGCTGAATTGAAGTTGCTTCATTACCTTCTTTCACTTGCATCAAAGGGAGTCATACTAGGAAGATGGAGGTGTCTTTTGCACATACATTTTTGACCCCTCTTAAGTTTGTATGAACCTCGTGTTGACAGTTTAAGTCAATAGCCCTAGGAGTTGCTGCAACACTGAGGCTCATCACTTTTTGGCGTTGTTTCTAGGGAGGGTGTCAAAGCAAGCAATCTCATGTTCTTGGAATGATTCCTTCTTTCTTTTCTACATTCATATTTTCTACAGAAATTTAAAAAAAAAAAAAATTGCATTAGGCATCTTTAATTGCATTGCATTAGGATTTTCATTCAAAAAAAATTACAAAAAAAAATAATTATTTCCTCAATACCACAAACCCCCCACTTGATCATGTGTAGGTAGAAGAAGTTGTGGCAAACAAATTAGAATGTGGCATGGAGCAACCCTACTTTGTCAACTCATATCAGTAAGATATGAACTACCCCTCCTCTTTCAATACAGGTTTCAATGCACCATTTCAACCTTGGTATCCACTTAGCACCTCACCTTGGTCTTTGGGGTCTTATCCTTCCTTATGGGGTGATCCATATTCATGGCCTTATCCTTCTCAATATGTCATTCCACCATTTCATCCATATTAATCAATAACAGCCTCCTCAATGGGGTGATTCATATTTCCCTCAATATCTTCAATAGCCTCCATAACAAACTCAATATTGTCCATCCCATCCACCTCCACCACAACTACATCGTCAATCACAATAATTTCAAAGACCGATTCCCACTCAACTACCTACACAACCATTTCCAAACCCAAGAAATAAAGTAACCCAACCCACTTACAATGTTGAGATACAAAATTTCCAAACAAATCCTCTTGATTCAAATGACACTCATCTTTCTCCAAAGAAGAGATTCTCTTTCTCCTATTGAAGAAAAACAACCAAAAAAGAAGATCCAAAGGAGACTAAATAATTATGGAACACATGTGATGGAGAGTAGCCAGTGGAGCCTAAGATTGAAGAGTTTCTACAATACTTATCATCGAATCATTTATGTGTTCAAAAGGTTAATAAAAAAATAGTAGAAGATTTGAATGACACATAAAAATAAAAATAAGACATGGTAAATGGTAAAACACTAATACAACAAATCGAAACTCTCACTAATAAGTGTACATCAGGGCAAAATTTCACATGGAATTCATTAAAAAAAAATGTACAAAATTTCCGAGGAAATTTATTTTTTACTAATTATGAAATCAGGACTTTGACCTTTCAATATCATTCGAAATACAAAATAAAATATAAAGCTTAAACGAATACACAGGACTTTGACCTTTCAATATCATTCGAAATACAAAATAAAATATAAAGCTTAAACGAATACACATTTATAAGTAAATATTTATATATTAATTTTGAAAAATATAAATAAATATAAAGCTTTAGTGGATACACATTTATAAGTAAATATTTATCTATTATTTTTGAAGAAAGGTAACAAATGAATTTTATAATTATTCACCATTGATTTATATGACTACATTATATACGTTTAGACGTTGTAATTCTCTTTTCAAATTCCCCTTGTTTACAAAAACAAAAAAATCATATATATAACCGTTTTAAAAAGTTATTACGAAATCTGTTTCTTTCGTATTTTTTTTGATGCTCTAAATTCTATCTTGTTCTACTTACTAAGTACAACTTTTTTATTCAATAACTTAGTTGACTTTATCTTAAATTTATGTACCATATACATAAGCTCACTAAAAGCGAGGAGTTCACTCTTTCTCTAGAATTTATAGGCAATCTATGTAAATATGTTAACTCCATGGCTTTAGCTAAATAATCAGTGTTATCTTACTACAACACATTGATATCTTCCATGGTATTTTTGAAGTTGTATTCATTGTGTCTAATGCTAGAAGAGATATAACTTCACTATGGTTCAATGGATCTACATTTGTGGGAATCGGTTTGTATAACTCCTGTTAAAGGGCAATTTCAGCCACATTTAGCCCCTTATTCTTTGTTTCTATTGTTAGGCACTCTGATTGCTATTTAATAACTAAGATATTAGTTGCAAACACTTTATAGGCACAGATACACCAATGGAAATCCTTCATGAAAGGAATAATTTGTTCTTCCCGGCTATGAGAAAATGTAACAAACCCACTTATAGTGTGTTGTGATTCCTTATAATATTTAACCTAATTTTATGATTAGCAATATATTCTTTGTGTTACTTAATTTCTTCCACTAATTCATTGATTTCTTTTCCATAAGTTTTTGTAGTTGCAAACCCTATGATGGCTATAGTTATTAGGTTAGTCCAACCAACAACAACTACAGCTAATTATGTGCTTTCAATGAAAATTTGTTCAATGTCACCTATATTACATTTATATGTCTACTTCTTAGTCACTTTCACTTTTTGCATTGCATGCAAAATTTCCAAGATAGTTGAGGGATATTCATCATCAATATTGGGGGAGGGTGGAGGGGGTGATTTTGAGTAAATATTCAAATAATGGCATTGTTGTTTTGATCTCAATTTCTTCACTTGGTAGGCCCAAGTACACTTCTAATTGGTCTTCTCCCATGACACCCGTGTTTAGATCTACATATTTTCCACTCGCTATTTGATAGAAGTTCTTATGTATATTTTCACTCCCCTGGTTTGGTAGAAAATGCATCTTTCTTCTCCATTATTGTAGCATTAATTTTAGTGATTTGTTTTTTTATGTTGATTCTTATTTCCCTTGAAATCCATCAATTCAATGATTGCTATGATTTCCCAACTTTTTATTTAATGTACCAATACATATACTATCACTATGGATGACTATCATAGATCTGATGTATCCATTAGTTCTATAGCTAATCTCAACACATTTTATCTATATTTATCTCTGCCAATAGCCACTTACATTCAAGTATGAAAAGAATGAAAACCAAATGTTCACTTGTGTGATTCTTCTTTTAGGCAACCTTGATAGCAGTTTGACCAAGCTAGACCTTGTTGCTTAAAGTGGTCAAAAACCTTCTATATAGTGGGTCACAAACCCATAAGGAACCAACCTATAATTTATAGAATTCATTCATTGACTCTTACCATGGCTACTACAATATCTATTGCAATAAAATCTTCAAGAGGGTATGGTGAGAACATGACTTTATTATATTCCTTCAATTTGTAGTTGGTTCTAGATATTTTCATCTGGTAATCTACCTCCATAAGTACTAATCTATCCAAAAAGTTCTTAGGAAAATATTTGGAGTTGAGATGCACCTATCGATACATATATAATTGTCATCCCATTCTACATGCTGGTCACTAATCAATCGCAAGAAAATCATGGATTCCTTCAATTATCTTGGGCACTGTTTGTTAAAGATGGGTTCACAAAGGAAAGTCAAGAACACCACAATGAGTTGTTTTTCATGTTCTTATGACTCATAACTCAACAAATTTTGATAATTCACTAAAAGAGGAAGTAGAGAAGGATGCCAAATATCACACAAATCTATGAACGTACTCATGGTATAAATTCAACATGCACTATATATGTTTCCTTGTGAAACGAGGGAACATATCATTCAATTTTACCGTGCATTTGTTGAAAACCATGTTTATATTATTTAACAATATTTCTGTATAGTTGAATACAATCACCTTGGTCAACATTTGGAGTATTAAGGCCACAAAATGCTTATGTAACTAACAACAATTATTTTCTCCATATAACACACTTGCCATCAAGAATGCATCCCTCATGGGTCCTTATAAATGGGAGTTATGGTGCAAAGTATATGGGTATTTTTAACATGTCCTCCACTATTACACCAACTTTTAGTCACCTTCAATGGATTATGATTGTTTGGAAATCCTTGAAAGATTCCCTTAACTAACATTACCTCAAGCATTGGAAGTGTTTAATCGGTTTTCAAAGTGTGTGGCGAGTATGAGCGAAGCCTCACCCCATTAGCCATGTATATAATGCATTTCTTAATATTAGCCCCTTTAAGTAACTAGTATACTACATCAAAGTGAGGAAGAACCTTGGTCAAGTTACAACTTTTTAATTACAACATGCAGATCGTGTGGAGAAGATCAAACATTTTTTGAATATGCACTAGGGGGCAATTTTGGTGGTGGAGTGGCTCTATGGTATGTTTTGAACAAGTTTCCAAAGGTTTGCTAGGATGGAATGATGATGTCGAGGGATCTATCATTAAAAACTATATTAATAGATTCAAACATTATTGCTCTCTTAGTAACCATGTTTTTAGACCTTTTCCCCTTCTTTGGGGCCATATCATTGAATCTATGCTCACAGCAACATCAAATGAGAGTTGTTGTCTATAAAGTTAGAAATCCAAATCAAGTATTTTTCTTGGTTGTAAAGATGAGTTTAGAGAAATACTCAATGCAAAAATAAACCTCACAAATAAAAATTACATCACATGAAACAAATATGAGCTTCTCAAGCCATTATTCAAATATGTGAGTGATTCGAATAATATATATGAAAGGAATTTATATCCATTGAGCCATGGATGCTTATTCGTTTCAATTGGTAACCTAATCACAACTACTAGTTGGATGAGGAAAAAATAATTTTGTTAGTTACACTGGTCTCCTTTCACAAGGACCAAGGAAAGATAATGCATCACACCTAGTTCAATGAGGATTTCACACTTGTCATGATAAAGGCCCTATGCACTTTGCTCATTCACAAGGAAGGAATCCAAAGTAATAAGAAAAGAGATGAATGGTAGTATGAGGTTGAAGGTTCAAAATTAAGGATGAGAAATAATTAAACATGAGTTCACTCTCATTAAGCGAGTTTTAATCCCTCTATGATGATAGGAAACATTACCCAAAATTTTTTAAGAGCCATCCCTCTAGCTAACCAAATAATTTTTTTTAATTCTAATCTCATTTTATATTTCTAGTCTACTACATAATTTAGGGATAAATTTTTACTTGACATGTAAAAGACTTGTTATCAACTTAAAGTTATGGAAGCGAATGGGATATATCTCATACTATCTATTGATTATCAAAATCTTGGTTATTCCATCACAAGGACTCAATCTAGCTAGATGTCAAGAGGAATGGCTCCAAGATAGTTATGTACGAAAAATATGAAACAAATAGAAATCAATGTTCCCACAATTAATTTAAACAAGATTAGGTAATAAGTGGCTCGATTATATTACATTCACCTCAATTCACCATGGAAGAAATCTAAATTGAGATATTGGGTTGAATGTGTCATCCAATTGTACATAGGAGATATTCATTAATATAATGTTTAATTCAAATGTTGGGAGAATGAGAGGCCCCGAATATTTATTTAACTCATCAAGCGGAAGGGTAGATATAAGCAAATAGGTTGTTAGATGTATAGTGCGAGTGGAAATTTCAAAGTGCTTGGTAGTCAAATTCATAAGGATGAACGAAAATGAGAAAGGCTCACTCATAGTCACGTAAGAAAAAATCTTAAATCTCTCTTTATCCAATGAAAAGAAAGCTACAACACAAGGTAGAAACCACTCACATGAAGGCTTAGGTTGTAATATATTCAATTAATAATTGATGATATGCTTAGCTACACTTGAGGTAAATTCATTCTTTGTGGTACTAAAGAGAGAGTGATGGATAACACAAAGTCTTAACTACTTAAGTAAAGATGAGTGATGGGCCTCCAAATTAGACACAAATTAAGGCTCGTCTAACATTTCTTAGGCACATAAAGGTTATATTAAATATATCCTTCTACACTTAATAATTTTTATTTAGCTTCAATATGTTCTTAAGGTTTAGAGATAATTACATATTATGTGCCTAATATTATTTATTTTTGTAGAATATTATGAGAATATTGGGTAGATTATGAAGACTTGGAGGATGAGATAATCTAGGGACTTGCTCCCTGCTATAGGAGGACTAATATTGGATGATAAATGAACAAAATATCATGAAATTATTGACAAATTCTGGAGCTCCACTGATTGAGAAAATATAGGAATGTGTTCCTTGTCATTAAATGAAGATTCCCAGTGTTGGGAAGTAGATCCACTTTTTGAGGGATTTTGAAGGGGAAATATACCTCCTTTCAAGGAGAATGATTTCTCATATATATGTATAAGTGTCAAGGGATTTTCCATCCTAGGAGCCTTTGAGCCCTCTTGTACAATTTATTTATTTCCTTTGAATGTCCTTTTCACTTACATCTCTTATTTCTACATTTAGTGTTCATGCCTATTTTGTTGCAAGTTACATTGGTTAAATGATTGAAGTGAGTTATTTTGTAGGTTATTTATAGATTCAAAAGCATGATTCATCCTTATAACAGCTTTGAAAATTTATATTCATCATTCAACTACTTGGATTGGTTTACTATTTCACAAATCTAGAATTTTTGGAAATCTCTTGTAGTACAATAGTAGTAATTTTATGCTATTTTTAAGAACATGTTAATGAGCTTCATTTGAGTTGATTCCACATGTGTTGAGTAATAAAAACATCCAATTTAATAGCAAAATTTACCCTATATCATTTTCACTTGATTAGGTTAGGTATTTGGTAGGTTAACCAACTCATTAGTTCTAGAATTTTTGGTTTCTAGAATGGTAATTTTTTGTTATTTTTAGCACATGTTAACAAGGGTATTTTTGAGTGATTCCACTTGGAATGGATTCCTAGGACATCCTACTTAATAATAAAATTTTCATTATCTCATTTCCATTTGATTTTCTTAGGCATTCAACAAGTTATCTCGAGGAGGAGTAGTCATGTAGCAATTTGTTTCGACACCTTCCTTGCCCCAATTCACTTCAAATTCATGGTAGAAGTATATTTATAGCCTATGAATGCTATGGGGCCACTTTGGTTGAGTTGAGGCTTGGTTAGGTAACCATTTATCTCTTACATTTCTTTCATCTTGGATGTTGATTTCTACAATTAGTCTAGATTTCCTTCCTACAATTCACTTCATGCAAAGTGTGATTTCCTTCTTGCAAGAATAATATAGGACTTTTCCTTTCCTGCAAAATATAATAGATTTCCTTTCCAACAAGATATATTATATTTGATTAAATTTTCATTATGTTTTACATTTCTGAAAATAGAATAGATGTTTTTTCTGCCATTTACTTTCTCGCAAAAGTATAATAGGTTTCGTTATTGTTACTTACCTTAGGTTTGGCGACTTACCTAGATCTTTGCTCAATTGAAGTTGCTCCATTTCCTTCTTTCACTTGCATCAAAGGGAGTCACACCAGGAAGAGGCATGTGTCTTCTGCACATATAGTTTTGACCCCTCTTAATTTTGTACAAGCCTCATGTTGGTAATTTAAGTCGATAGCCCCACGAGTTGTTGCAATACTGGGGCTCATCAATTTTCGGCCTTTTTTCTAGGGAGTGTGTCAAAGAAAGAAATCTCATTTTCTTGGAATGATTCCTTCTTTCTTTTCTGCATTCATATTTTCTACAAAAACAAAAAATTGCATTAGGCATATTTCATTGCATTGCATTGGCATTTTCATTCAAACTATTTTATAAAATCAAAAGATATTTCCTCAATACCACAAACCCCCCACTTGATCATGTGAAGGTAGAAGAAGAAGTTGTGGCAGAGAAATTAGAAGGCAACATGGAGCAACCCTACTTTGTCAACTCATATCAGAAAAATATGAATTAATCCTCCTCTTTCAATACAAGTTTCAATGCACCATTTCAACCTTGGTATCCACTTATCACCTCACCTTGGTATTTGTGGTCTTATCCTTCCTTATGGGGTGATCCCTATTCATGGCCTTATCCTCCTCAATATTTCATTCCTCAATTTCATCCATATCAATCAATACCAGCCTCCTCAATGGGGTCATTCATATTTCCCTCAATATCCTCCATAACAAACTCAATATTCTCCATCCCATCCACCTCCACCACAACCACCCCCTCAGTCACAACCATTTCAAAGATTGACTCCCACTCAACTACCTACACAACCATTTCCTAACCCAAGCAATAAAGTAACCCAACCCACTTATAATGTTGAGATACAAAATCTCCAAACAAATCCTCTTGATCCAAATGATATTCATCTTTCTCCAAAGAAGAGATTATCTTTCTCCTATTGAATAAAAAC
Organism: Pinus taeda; assembly: GCA_000404065.3. Lineage (NCBI taxonomy): Eukaryota > Viridiplantae > Streptophyta > Pinopsida > Pinales > Pinaceae > Pinus > Pinus taeda. The sequence goes on along the minus strand of APFE030690916.1, from coordinate 58,802 downwards.
ATCCAAAAGAAGAAGATCCAAAGGATACTAAATAATCATGGACCATGTGTAATGGAGAGCAGTCATTGGAGACTGAGATTGAAGAGTTTCTACAATGCTTATCATCAAATCATTTATGTGTTCAAGGGGTTAATAAAGATACAGTAGAAGATTTGAATGACACATAAAAAGAAGACATGAACAATGTTCCAGATGAGCAAGAGAACCAAGGGCATCAAAGCTATATTGAGGTTTGGTTCCAAAAAATCAACAAGATGGAGGATCACTCTCTTTTTCAATGGTGCTTGATATCATCAAAGTCAAAGCATTTGGTCTCTAATATTCAAGTACATATCAAAGCATGTGTTTTGAGCATACACATGAGTTTATTTTTCATCTTGTTATGCACATGGATCCATTTAAAGTATACCCACACTTGAAAGAGATTTTCTTTTTTTCAAGTAGAGTAAGATAGAGAAAAGAAATAAAAATGGAAAAAGAGAAAAAATAAGAGGAAAAGAATAAGATCTCAAGTGAAAACCTCTTTTGAGGCATCTGGGATTGGCTCGTTGATTGAAAACCTCCTTGAGGTGTCCAGTGGGTTGGAAAGAAAATAGAAAAAAAATATCCTAGGTGAAAACCTCCTTTGAGGCGCCTAGGCAGACCTACTAGTTGAAAACCTCGTTGACACATGTAGTAGGCCTAAAGAAAAAAAATAAAAATAAAAAAGAGGAAAAAAGGAAAAATGATGAAATAAAAAAATATTTATTTCTCCATTTGCATATATGTGTTTTCATGTAGGTACTCCTCCACTTTCATAAAGAAAATAAAAAGGTTAGCGCCACAAAAGAGAAAAAGAAATAAATGGGCAATGAGGCAAGCAAAAAGTAAAAAAGAATCAACCTTGGGATTCTTTCCTTTTGTGAAAACTGCTTAAGAAGGACCAAGGACATGCCAATCCATCCCTCATCCATTTCCAACATCCACTCATCATTCCCAAGCCTTTTCCATTCATTTTCTTCGTTGCCCTAAAGTGCTACAAGAAGGTTTTGTTTTGAAAAAGGATTGTCAAAATACACAAGGTTGAAATTGTTTTGACCATATCTCAAAAAACATGCATAATTTTTCTTATTTGTTTCATGGAGATATGCACAAGGATGATGGTAACATGCTAAAGAAATTTCAACAAATTCAAGTGTATAATTTTCGAGAAATTGGCCACCATCACCTACAACAATTTTTAATTTTCTCAAGATTCATGCATCTTTTGGCCAAGATTTTTAATGGGGAGATTCACATGGATTATAAAACATTCTAAAAAAAAGTCAGCTGAATCCAATCTACCATTTGAGATATATGGATAAAACAAGTTTGATACAAGATTGTCCTGTATTGCTACAGGGCTATCCATAATTGCTACATGAAATAATTCGACCACACCTCCATCATCCATCCTTGCACACTATTTAGTCACTTCTCCATCCAAAAATTCATCTTTGTCCATGAAAATTCCCCATTTTCACCCCTTCTTTCATTATTTCTGCCACAACAAAGGCTTCTAATCATTGTCATTATATTTATCCTAAATTATCAGTTTTATTGGAGGCTTTATTTGAAGTATATTGTAATATTAGAAGGGTATGTGTGACTACTACAGGAATACACACAGTCCTGTAGCACAAACCTTACAAGACCACAGTGGGAAGCCACCAGCCAGTGGAAAATATCATTTCATTTGTCCTGCTTACCATCATTTCACTTTTTTCCCATCATGACCATCACTCACCAATCCCAAAGAATAATGTTCTCCTCCCGTCAATCTAATTAAAAAACCACACAAAAATGTTCCAGTGACAATGAATGAAGAATAGCACAGTCAGAAGAGCAATATCAAAATTAACCTTCACACACTCTCATTCAACCCTTTGTGTCCACTCCATCCATCCCTTAACCTTTCCAAGATTTCCCACATTGTTATCTAGCCTTTTTCACCCAATTTTTTCAATATATTGCATTGCTACAAGATTGTTCGAGAATTGTTACATGATGTTGATCTACATAAAAAGAAGGAACAAATTGGAAGTTTTTCACTCAAGAACAGGGGAGGGGGTCCATAAGAGACCTATCATCCATCTGCTGCACTAGATATCACTTTTTTTCACCTTCATTCCCATTACCATCCATCAAGAGCCTGATAAAAATATAATTCCTCCACTCCCACAGTGTGATGATTCTAAAGCCCTGTAAAAATAAGAATTTAGAAAAATAGTTAACAAATTCATGGGACTAGATCCTAATAGTAATTTTATGTTTCTCCTTTGGACCAAACTTTTTGAAGTAATCAACAAATTGCTCACAACTCAAATGTACATAAGGCACCTTCCCCTAAAAAATGTTTGAGATTCTTCTTCTCCATATGCATCAAAAGATGAACAATGGAAGTGATTTGTAAGCATGATGTTTTGTCATCCAATCCTACAAAAAATCATTGATAGAGGTTGAAACCCAAACTGAATTGATATCAAGAAGATGCAACACCCCTTCCCAAATACTTTCAGCGAAAGGATGAAGTTAGAATAAGTGTTGAATTGATTCCTTAGCTAAACACATGGCATATTTACCAAGCCCACTAATACCCCACTTCTTCAGATTGTCCCATGTCAGAATATGACCCTTTAGAAGGAGCCAAGTAAATATTTTGAGTTTCAATGGTGCTTTCCAAGTTAATATTTGTTTGAGCCGCCACATTTTATCATCATAATTGAATGACTTTACAATAAAATAGTACTAATTGTTTGTTGATACCCTACCAAAAATACCTTTTCCATTCCATATCAAAGATTCAGCATGTGAGGATAATGATATTCCCTCCTAGTACAAGTTCTTCATGTATGTTTCCCATTGTGCAGCCATAACTCCCTCTAGACCCAAGTTTTATGCAATGACCCATTGAGGAATAAAAACCCATGAAGCATTTTCCTTTGTAGTTTGTCTCAAGAAGAAAATGTCTTTTTCATGAAGACAATTGATAGGTTATGCAGAAAAATTCTAATTTCCTTTAGTCCCTTCAAAAGCATCCATTCCTACTCTTACCCACTGACTCAAACCTATACACCATTGTAACATTTTGGATATCTATGATTTGACTACTAACAGGCTCCGCCAAATGTATGATGACCCTTTCCTTTAATGCGCGTGTGAATAAATCCATTCATAAATCCCAATATTCTTAAAAAACTTGTCAAGAATAACTACATGCCAAATGCCCACTCCAAAAAGAATCCTCCATAAATATTTGACCACAAGTACCCATCCAAACCATTCAAGGTTTTTTAGCCCCCATCCTCCATCCTAGATAGGCCTAGTAGTATCCCTTAGCTTGACAAGATGGATATTTTTCTTGTCGTTTGAACCCGACCAAATGAAATTTTCTAAAAGAGAGTTTGACTTATTGATAATGCCTTTAGGAATTTTGGTAATGAGCATACAATATACTCGCAAGTTTTGGAGGGTAGCAGTTTAACTTATCGATAATACCTTTGGGAATTTTGGTAATGAGCATACAATATACTCGCAATTTTTGGAGGGTAGCCCTTGCCAAAATCATCCAACCACCATGTGTTAGCCACCTCAACGTCCAACTTCCCAATTTGTTTTTAAATTTTCACACCAGCCACCTCTAGTATGAAATCTAGTAATCTGAGGCCTTTAAGAAAAGCCCAAAGTGGGTAAAGCCTCTTTCTAAGGGCTAACATTTGAAAGAAAATGACTCATCAATTCCCTGTAATGTATACTCATCCACATCTGACTCAATAAATATAGACTTTTCTCTACTAGCTAGCAACCCCATCACTTTCTAGAAAACCTTAATAATCTGAAAATAGGAGCCCCATTCCTGCAAAAGCCCCCTACCAAAAAGCAACACATTGTCAAAGAAAAATAGGTGTGTCGATGAAAAATATCTTGATATTTTGATGCCCTTAATATTATGTTGCTTTTCCACCAAAATCATTCTGTTGAGGCCTTCAATGTCAATCAAAAATAGTAAGGGCGAGAGTGAACAACCTTGCCTCAACCCATGAGAAGACTTGAAAAGAGATGATGGAATTCCATTAATGATAACAATAAAATTCAGATAAGTGATACATGCCATCATCCACCCCACAACGTCATATGAGAGACCTAGCCTATACAACACAATGTACAAGAAATTCCAATTAACACAGTCATATGCCTTAATAAGGTCCAATTTAAGGATTATATCCTTCAAGTGTCTATCCTTTATCAAGCAAAGACACTCTTGTGAAATAGCAATTGCATTGTGGATTTTCCTATGCTTAAGAAATCCAAACTACTCTAGGAATAAATGTTATGACAACTTATCTTTTAGTTAATATGCAATGATCTTTGAGATCTGCGTGTACAAGAGATTGGATAATGAAATAGGACAGAAGTCTTTAAGAAAAAGAAGTTTTGATGTTTTAGGGATTAAAGCCACAAATGTAGAATTTAATGTACCTGATACCTTCAAAGTAATCCTAGATTCCTCCACCATTTCTAACAAATCCTGCCCCATAAGGTCGAAGAAGAAGATAAAAAGTTCAACTAACCATCCGTCAAAGCCAAGGCTCTACTCCTTGGCAAAGGATTTTAAGACTCCCTGCACCTTGATAGAGTAATCAGTCTACCAATGTCTCTTGACTCTTCATGATTGAAAATACATGGCAAAGTTTGTGTAACTTCGATTTGCAGGTCAATACCAACAGATTAGCTGGCCTTGTATTGACCGTTGAAATATCTAATAGTCTCGTGTTGAAGATCTTCCAAATTGTGAATAAGGCTATCATCTTCCTTGTGAATCTCTCATATGGTATTGTGCCTCCACATTTGTGAGGAAACTTTATGAAAAAACTTTGCATTTTCGTCTCTAGATGAAATCCAATAACTTGGATTTTCAGACACCACTCCTCTTCCTGAAGTCTGAAAATGTATCTCTTTCTTTTTTCAAGATCCACTACTTTCAACTTGATATCCTCCAAGAAAATGTTTACGTTTTCGATCTACTAGATGTTCCATTTTTCTTTCTATTTTCCCCGGCCGAGGAAAAAAAAAACAACAGCAAAAAAACAAACAAACTAATCTCTTATTTTAGTTCTTTTCCCATAACTTGACTTCTTTTAAAAAAAAATAGTTTTCTGCACATTTTGTCCATATAATCCAAATATCCCTCTTCAACTTGTGGGTTCCAACAACCTCGTAGTGGGTTCCAACAACCTCGTAGTAAATCTTGAAACTCCACCTCCTGCAACCACTCATAGTTAAACTTCTGAGGGGTATTTCTAATGAAAGGATTAATCCTTCCCTTGGTGGAAGATTGGACAATTATCCAAAATACCGTAGGGGATACCCAGGATCTATATACACTCAACCTTTGAAAAGAATTCTCCTGCAATAGGAACCGATCTCAAAAAATAAGTGGAATTTATTTTTAATTGTAGATCTCAATTAAAATTGATATCAATATAATTAACGAGTCCTAGATTGGAAGTGAGAACAAGTAACGCGACTCGCGAGATGCTTTTTTTTTGTTTTTTTGTTTAACGCAATATATGTCAATTAAATTTGATATCGGTATACTTAGTGAATACTGGATTGGAAGTGAGAAAGTTCACCAATCCCTATGGGTTTCTCTTCCAGTTTGGAAAGTTTACCGACCCCTATGGTTTTTTTTTATTTTGGAAAGTTTACCAATTTTGATGGATTTCTCTTCCAGTTTAGAAATTTACCAATCCCACCAATCCCTATCACTAATTTAGAAAGTTTACCAACTCTTATAAATCTCTTTTCTGGTTTGGAAAATTTACCAACCCCTATAAGTTTCTCTTCGTGTTACCATCGTGTTATCAGAGCCTCGACCCCGATTTGATTCCCCAAACTACATCCAGTACCAGCTACAATCTCTCTTGAATGTTGACGAGTGTGTCAATGTGGGAAAATATACCATATCAAGTTTCAAATGGAATTCATTAAATAAAAATCTTCAAATTTTCACACGGAAATCATTAATTCTGAAATCAAAATCTTGACTTTCCAATATCATTTGAAGAATATGAAATAAAATATAAAGCTTAAATGAATACACAATTATCAATAAATATTCACATATTTAACTTTGAAGAACGTAACACATGAATTTCATGGCTTTTCACCATCGATTTATATGACCACGTTATATCTGTTCAAAACTAAGTTTAGTTGCCAAAAAAATAATTCCAGTATAATATTTTGATATATATTATATATATATATATAAAAAGAGGTTATTTCAAAATGTCTCTTTCACATTTTTTTTTAAGATACTCTACCTTCTATTATGTTCTACTTGCTAAGTATAACCGTTTTATTCAAAATCTCATTAAGTGAAATTTGATTATGATCTTATTTTAAATTTAAGCTATTTTATTAGCATAATTTAATAAGAATTTGGTTGTGATAGGGTTTTTTATAAGTTAATGTTGATCGTGTTAGCACTTGGTGTTATTGATATTAAGCAATGTCAAGTTCAAGTTCAAGGAGATCCTAGTAAGTGTATTGTGATTATTTAATTTGAAATCTAAAATGAAGGTAATATCTTTGAAAACATTTCATCTTCAGTCACTTAGCTCCAATAAGGAAACTAAGTGTTTAGTTGGATAGTTCTCTCCACGCACTCAAGATCTAACTCCAAAGGAATATTGATAAATCTCAGTTTGAAGTTATGTAGTTCAAGTAAGGTTCCATCTAATTCATGGTTCCAACATGCGCCCCTCCCCCCATTAGACCAACACCAAAGTTGAAAGAAGCTCAGGAGGAAGTGCAAAGGCCAATGAAAAATGGAACAATAAGCAGTGGAGGCAGCAAGACCATAGTCACAACCTTTGATCACAAGAGGCCAATCGTCAATGCCCGAGCACCTATCGGACTAGTGGGTCCATTCAGTGTGCAAACAACAGCAAGGGCGGTGAGCATCGACTAACAAGAAACAAGGCGAAAAGCCCCCGGTTATAGCCCTTGGTCACAAGGTGCTCAATCTAAGCACGAATGTGCTTATCATCCTTCTAAATGGATACTCAACTACACAAAACATAGTGATGAGTGGCAAGAAATGACCAACACACATAGCAGGACAAGTGGTATCTTCACATAGGTGCCAAGTGACATGGACTAGTGATAGGTCATTGACATGGGCTAGTGAAAAAATGTCATGTGGTAATGATGTGTATAAGGTGACATGTGACACTCTATGGTTATGACATGTGGCAAGTGGATTTGGCACTTTTGGGTGGCCATGTGGATCTTTTTCAAGTGACATGTGGCACTGATGGGGCATGACAGATGGCAATGATGATGGCGTGGAAGTGACGTGGCATGACATGTAGTAGTAGTTAGATGTGTGGCTAGCTATAATTGGCAAATGATAGGTAGTAATTTTGATAATCTTTTCATACAAGTGACTCAAAATATGATAGCTAGAATCGAACTTACATTTTGAGGTATTTTCATCAATGGGAAACTAGTGAGTCATCTTCATTGTCATTGGTTTGGTTTCCCCTATGGCATCCCACAATAGTGAGCAATAAAACTTCGAATTTTGTATGGTAGTGTTTATGATTCAATATAGGATCTTAATTAACATTGTGTGTGTGTATTATTTCTTTGTTTTATTTTATTAAAACTCTTTCTCTCTCTCTCTCACACACACACACACATATATATATAACTTGGAATGAAAGCACAAAAAACCCTAGAGTACTTCCCTACATTTCTTAGATGGTAAACCGTCGGCCCTCATTATGGTGCCTAGCCTCAAAGGAATCAAAGATAGTTAAACAAATGATTAGCTACAACTAGCAACAATATCAAAAAACTTCATGTTTGACTCTAAAACCACTTAATCTAACCTTTAGGGTAATATATATATATATATATAATAACAATTAAACTTTCATATTTTAAATATGATTTTTTCACAAAACATCATGTTATTCACAAGAAATTGAACTTGAGTAGGGAGTTAATAACGATTCTCCCCAACCATTTGAAGTAATCTCAAATGACAAGCTTTTATATGGTTATTAATTATGTATTTTAAAATGTTATAGTTCTCACTATAAATCATTATTATTTAAAATTATTTTAATGTGATAAATGAGAGCATTATAGTATGACCAGGCATATAATAATTTTTTTATATAAAAAATAAATTGGAACAAAAAGTGGAAATTGAGGTTTCCTCTTTAATAATTTCCAAATCAATCTTCTATATCGCAACTGGAAGCAACCACTATTTCCTTACCTACTATTCGGACACCGCATAATCCTTTGTACGCCACTCTTTCCCCTGGGAAATTCAGTGACCTCCTCATTTCTCAGTTGAGCAACCTCTCCCAGGTATGACCATTATGAACATACATCAGCCATCTTAACTGCTGATATGACCAAACAGCACTTGTGAATCACACAGGTTCTCTTGGACTAATGATATATTAGGTGAATATCTGGGACAGTAAAATTGACATAAAATTTCAAGTTAAAATGGTATGCTCCTTCAATATGGAAAGAGGAAGATGGGATCTGACTTTTCAGTTTTTGAATATAGTTAGATTACAGGTATTTGTATTTGAATTGTAAAAATGCAATCATAAATTTATTAATCCATGGTCAAATTTATTTGAAATCAATAAAATTATCTTTAAGTAATATTGAAATCATCCCTAACTAATTAATTCATGGTGAAAATAAAAGGTTACATATGTATTTTACAAGTCTTTATGAGTGTAAAGGGACTATCTGAATCTATGGCAAAAAAAAATATATCAAATTCAGTAGAAGCTAATTTTAATGTTTGAAATGTAGATAAAAATTAGAATTAAAACATGACTATTCATTTTCATATTTTCATCTAAGTAATTAATAACCTGGTCAGAGTAATTCTTTTACATGCCATAAACGTTAAACTCTAGTTTGAATATTAAGAATAGAACGTTGGGAATATGTCAAGTACCAAGTTTCGTAGCGAGTTTTTCCTACGAGTGATTATTTTATACATAGCGTATTAAATTATATTGCAATGTTGCTTAGTAATGATAAGGGTAAAAAATTTCATTGTTGCAAAATTTAATGTTAATAATTTGAAACTATTTTCTTTAAATATTTATGGCTAAAAACCTCATCGCTGCAGATCTCTCTATTTTTTGTTTGCTCATTTCCAATCATGGAAATATTCATTAAAATCGTATTGCAGATATATAACAATACCATTGAGGCCGCCCTTCACATATATAAAAATCCAACCGCATACGGTTAGATATGTATTTATGTTTATGTGTGTGCCCTACCAAATAGACCAACTGTTGCCCGTTAGTTCAGTGATTAAAAAAGCTTGTTTTGTGTGACTGCAGGAATTAAGAACGTCGACGAGGCTTGACGAGGCCTACTGTGACTTCGAAGGGAACTTGATGTTTGCATGGGCCTTTGAGTTGGTCGCATTTGGGTGAATGCATTTGGGCAAATGCATCACAATACTTTTGATTAATGCATACAATTTTTTCGATAAAAATGTATAAAATGCAAAACCCCAACGCTTCTCAGCATTGCTTATCACTTCCTCTTGGTCTCAAACATGCCATCCTGGTTTTCCTTAACAATTATTTATCTTTGTAAGAAGAGCTTCGGCGTAAATCACATGAAAAAGACCTTTGTCGACGCGTTTGGAACCAACTAGGGAAGATGGACACCTATATCCAGGGGACCACAGACAAGATAGCTCGGATCCTTAGAAAGTTTGATATTCCCTCAACCTTCAGGCTCCTCAAAACCATTCGCAATTCCCTTAGGTCGGTGAAAGATCCTGTTAACCCTATGGACATGAAGGGTGTTTATTTGATTCTTTGCTCATGTGGGACGCCCTATATAGGAGAAACAGGGCGCTCCATCCAGCAAAGAATCTGCGATCATGCAGCTGACCTGAGACATGGGAGAACTAAGTCTTCAGCCTTAGCAGAGCATGTAGACAAGGCCAGGCATCATTTCTGTATAGAGGAGGCCAAGGTTATTGCCAAGGTGGCTCAATTCCATCATCGCAAGTTAACGGAAGCTATAGAAATTGGAAAAAGGCCTAACAACCTCAACAGAGATGATGGCTGGAAGGTAAGTAGGTGTTGGATCCTGGCTCTGTCTTCTTAGTGTTTCTTCCCCCTAACCGCCCGCCCACCCTCCCCCCGCCCCTTTTGGTTCTTCGTTGTGCTTGCATCGCTCCTCTCTGTGCCTTTTGATCTCCTCTTTCGTCCCTGATCTAGGGCTTCCTGAAATTTCTCCTTCCTCCCTCCGTTGTCTCTTTGTCCTCTCAGGATCTCTGTTTTGTCGTATAATATATCTCCTCTATTTATATGTATTTAATATAGATATAAAGTATCGGATGATTGTATATTCTCCTGATTTTTTATGAAGTACTATTTAATATTTATCTTCTCTTAATCGAGACATATCATTGCCATATATATATATAATATATTACTAAATATATTATATAATAATATAATATATATATTGCAGTATTTTTCTAATTGATTCATGTAGTTATATTAATTTACATTGACAGGGGCCTTCACCTTCTTGGTTATTCCATTTAATGCATCCATGAGGTTATTATGATTTCGTAGTGAGTCATTATTTATCCTTGGTTCTAATTTGGTTTATTGTATTGCATCTATACTTTTATATTATTACAACTATTCCTAGTTTATTTTATTTAGTTATTTTCTTGGCAAATCATCTCTCTAAATTAAGGATAGAAAGTATGGTATATCTTGATTAGTATTCTAATATATATAT
>APFE030690916.1:27519-47921 GCA_000404065.3 Pinus taeda | reverse complement strand
ATTATTAAAATAAAAGAATAATATTAAATTTATTAATATAATTTTGACCTGGCCTTAATTATACCCAATTTTACGTATTTATAGAAACAGAATAATATATTATTAATCTTAAGATTATTAAAATAAAAAATAATATTAAATTTATTAATATAATTTTGACCTGGCCTTAGAGTCCAAATTAGCCGTTAATTAACCGTTATGTAGCCATTGGAGTCTCTCCTCAGTCTATTTAACATGCTAGGCCAGATTTGTTTCTTCACTTGTCCTGACGATGAACCACACTAGTTGGTTCGAAACACGTCGACAAAGGTCTTTTTCAAGTGATTTACGCTGAAGCTCTTCTTACAAATATGATGGATCACAGAAGCCTCAATTCTATTTCTTATTTTTCCATTTTTATTATTTTATTTCATAGAGAAATTTGCATCTTTTCTATTTTAATGGCAAGGACTACTATGCTCTGTAGTACTTGTTTATTTAATAGAGTCCCTATTCAATAAATGAAAAAATACTACCCTACTATTAAGGAAGAAAGCATGCACTAATAACTACTTTCATGCTGAATCACATTGTCATCCAGTACAAAAGATGGGAGTGGTCAAAATCTTCTTCACTACAACATTAAGAATATCATACACTGAGCATGTAGAAGAGGAGATAAAGTGTTTGCTAGCATTGGGTATAAAAATAAAGACATCATAGAAATCATCAAAGTTAGAACCATAAATGGAACAGAGCCATTTTCAACAAACTCTGAACCTGCTAATAACAAGGCATATCTTCCATACATTCAAGGAGTCACTGGTAAGCTAGCCAGAGTTCTCAAAAAGAAAAACATTGATACCTCTTTCAAGCCCTTTACAACCATCAGACAGAAGATGAGATCAGTAAAAGACGGTGTTGATCACCTCCAATACATTATATAGTTTTGTGTTCATGTGGAGAGTGTTATACTCGAGAGGCAGGGAGATCCTTCAAAATTAGACTCAAAGAACTTGGAACTGACATTAAAAATGGTAGAAATCGATCTTCAGCTCTTGCAGAACACTCATCTAGGCCATGTCACCATGTTTGTCTTGAAGACAAGAAAATAATTGCCAAAAAAAAACATCCATATAAACAGAAGATTCATGAAGCTCTTATTGGGAAGGGGTCCCTAGGGTCAATTGAGTCAATTTTGAGTAAATTTTGTAGTTTCTTTTTGTAACGAAAGTAAAGTCTCGCAAAATGTGGAAGCGGAGCGCGAGGCTAGTAGAAGTCAAAGGGTTTTTAGTCCTTTAGTTGGGTAGGTGATAGAGTTGTTTTAAGACCTTCCCATGGTTCGTGGACCATGGTACTGTAAAGAAAATTTTATAAATAGATGAGTCCTAGCAAGTCTAGGAAGGAAAGAAGTAGATAAGAATCATTGTAAGCGCAAGGTGCTAAGGCAGAAAATGTATGTTTCCTGTACTTAGGTGAAAGGGGAAGGCTCCTGCAGCTGAGTGAGCAGAGACTTTAGTAAGTCAGGCTGAGTGCACAGGCCCCTGCAGTTTAGTGTGTAGGGAGAAAGTCTGCAATGGAACATTTACATTTAATAAAGACTGTTTTGGGCTGAAATTTATGCATTTGTAACTTATCATTTATTCTGCAAAGTTTATGTATCTTCGCTCTGTGATATGTTTTATGCGAATTAATTCCTATTTATTGCATGAAATTGGTAGACCTATAATATTTATCTATGATAAGTACAATTAAGTACCTTCACGAAGATCTTGAAGTCACTTAGATAGATTTGCATTAGTTTTCTGTTCGGAAGGATTAGAGCTGGGCGAAGGTAAATCTAGGCCATAAGAACCTCAGGAAACCATCACACAGGCCTCTGGATGCAGAAACCTGGTTCTAGCATCCCCCGATACTGCTTCTGCTGAGACTGTAGCCTGCACTATGCAGCTTATTGTTGAAAGGGCCGGCAGTTAAGCTTTTGTTGGTCAGCGCAGTTAAAGCTGAACCTGGGTCAGACCCCATCAAGCCAACAAATGGTTCTGTTGTTGGGACTGTGATCTATCTGAGGAATGTGTGATTTCAAATAAGTGGTTCCCTACTAAGAAGGAAATCGAGAAGTGGATTGATCAGAAGTTGCACGCATTTGTAGCTCATGAGAACAGAAGCCCGCAGTTATCTAAGGAACAATGGTTGAATAGATACCTATACACCGACGAAACTGAAGTTTTTCTTTTTCTTCCCTTGTGTATTGCATGAGTGGCTGTCTAAATTAGCAGACAATCAGGATACGTGAAAACTTTACAGCCCTATTGTGTGGACTCCAGAGCTGGCGAGGCGCCTGCAAGCTTTAGGAAATAACATCACAAGGGTCATTGATCACTCCATTGATCGCATATTAGGATGATTTGTCATTGAACTTTCGATTGGTATGACCATCAGCTATAGTGAAGTCGAACACAAGTTTTTCAAGGGATTGTGAGGTTAGTACTTAAAATATCTGAAAACTTGGATTAAGATGTTGTTGTGTGAAAAAAGGGTTATGCCATTACCTTGATGTTTGGAACTATGTGAAGCGGAAAACCTTTTAGAGGGAATGGGGAATCAGGGTCAAAATATAGTTTGTTGTTAGGATCTTCTTCCAGCGACGACGAAGGGACTATTCTGAGTATACCGTGAAGTGCGATGTAGATAGTAAGTCAAGGTATCCCAAGGATACCTGACCCATCCACTCCACCTCCACCTCAAACTTCATCGCATATACCTACACCCTCACCTCCACTTCCACCTCCACACCAACCATTAAACATGGAAAACACAATGAAGATGTCAATCTTCAAAGGGGTAGGAAGTGAAGACCCCGAACAATTATGGTTTATTGCAGATGATGTGTGGACAACACAACAGATTACTGATGATATTAGGATATACCTAGTGCGCCTATGGCAGAGACTCAATAGGCATTGAACAATGATTTTTAGAATCCTAAGTCTCAGGGGCAGTCTGTAAAAAAGTTCAAGGAAATACAAAAAAAGGTAAATGAGTCCTCATGGGATTTCGATCAGAGGCTAAAATGCCTAATCCAGTAGGCTAATATGAACATCATTGATGATCAACACAAAGACTGGTACATTGCTTCGTTGTTGTCTCATCTAAGATTACCATTATCACATAAGAAGATAAGAATGCAAGAAGAGGTTATGGAGATCATGATGAGTTTGGAAGCCTAGAAAGTACAGGATACAAATGTTGGAGTACAACAGATTCAGTCACAACTAGAAAGTCTACACATGGAGCTATAGAGCTTAAATATAGGGAAGGAAGCTTAGCCAGAGGTGCGCGCTAAAGTGTGGTGTATAAAATTCAAGGACAAGGGGCATGATAAGTATCACTGCCATGTTTATTAGAATTACTTGATTGGAGGAGGTCGTGTGCCTCTAAAACCTGATAACACTACAGGACCAAGCACTGGTGTACCATTATGGTGTGGTATCTTCCAGATAGTTGGGAAGCACACGAATGATAATTATTACCTCTTGCAAAATTTTGTTCAGACACTATAACAATTGTGTTTGTACTTTCTGTAAATTGGTTGGAAATGATGAGCGAAACTATCAAAGCTATGAATTGATGATGGATAGGACCCCTACATATCGAATGCAAGCAAAAGGTTAGCCTCAGGATCAGGGAACAAGTACAACGCGCAGAGGATTTCAAGGCCGTGGAAGAGGAAGGGGAGGGGCTAGCAGAGGCGCAGACAAGTTATTTTTTATAACTGTGGCGAAGCTGTACATTTTGCACTCAATTGTTAAAACCCAACGCATCCATCTTATCAATCTTGCAAATAGTTTGATCATGTGATAAAAGATTTCCTAGTGCTGACAACTAAGATGTTGGTGAAAAAGACGCAACAGCCTATGTAGAACATCCAAATGATGAGTGTAGAACCTTGAGAAGAAGATCAAAATATTAATATCGTAACGCGCAATAGTATGGCCACAGGAGAAGATACATGTTAATTTGGGGTAGCATCGGATGTGCTCTAGCCACGAAATTTGATGGAGAGGTTAGGGCACATGAGATATCCAATACCGAGAAAGGGTTTGGGAAGATTCTAAACAGTTTGGGAGATATTAAAATAATTAATATTTTTAATGGAGTCCCTACGTCTAAACTTAGGAAAATTAAAATATTAATGTGAATTAATATAAAACTGTGTTAGAATGGTCCAAAAGACATGGACCAAGCCATATCTAATCTTAGCCGTCGATTAGGGACTTAATCTTGGTCGTTGATTTTTCAACGAGGAAAGTATAAAAGGAGGCTTGAGGGTTAGTTGGAGGATACCCCAGAGTGATCAGTCATTCTATTCTCTAGAGTGGGGTTTGCTAAGAGAGATGGAATTAGTGATCAGTTTGAGCGAGGGGCAGTGAGTACAAGGTAGAGAGGTAGGGATAGTGATGAGAGACCAACGCAGAAGCATAGAGAGGCAGACGTAGAGTCAGAAGGAGCCACGCAAAGGCAGCAGAGACTGCGTAGAGCCAGAATGGCCTGCGTCATCCACACAGAGGCTGCAGGAGTGACATAGAGAGCCAGAGAGGTGGCGTAGTGCCTCAGTACGCTGACACAGAGGCCAGCAGGACTGACGCTAAGCTTTAGATTATGCTGGAGAGGGATTTCATGGAGCAGGATTTTTGAATACCTGTTTCCGAAGAGAGGTATTGTTGCCATATTTTTTTATCTTTGTCGAGTTAGCCAGTTTGGCGCCCAGTGTACTTAGAAAAGAACTGCTTAATAATAAAACCCTTAGATAGTTGCACCGGTTTTACTGCATTGGTTTTTTCCGGGGACATTAGTCCAAAAATAACAATGTCATTTGTGTGCTTGTTTCAATTGATGATCTGTAATGGGTTGAGCATACACTTGTATTTATTTTCAGTATTTACATGGTAAATAACTTGTTAATTAACAGAACAAGTAGGTAGGAATAAATCAGTAAAGTGCATGGAGGGTTTCTAGCTGTTAGACTTAGAAACTTCAACATGGTATCAGAGCGTGGTTGCAGATCCTAGGAGAACTGAGGACATCAGTAGAGCAAAGAAACAGCAACAGAAAACAATTGTCCCAAGTGACAGAAGTTGTTCCTAGCAGCAAAGCACCAAGGAAGGGGTGGCGCAGTGCCTGCATCATCAAGTTCGAGCTCAGAAGAGGCTACGCAGAGGCTAAAGGAGGAAACGACAGGCACACGCAGAGGCTAGGAGGGCTGACGCAGTTGGCCGAGGGAGCTAGTTTGTGGTGTTTGGATTGCGCAGATCCTAGGAGCTCTCACCTTCAGGTTGTTGGGGTTTAGGAGTTTGTGGGTAAGTTGTAAAGTGGAACTGGTGGGGTACTGTAGTTAGAACAATACCTAACAGGGCAAGGCCAAGGAAGGGGGACTTTCTACCGAGGGTTTCTAGCTGAGAAATCTGGATCAGTGATGCAGTTGCATAGACGATCAGAGTATGGGGCATCTCGACATCGACAGAAGGGTTTCTAGGAGGGAAATCAAGGCTCAGAGGGAGTCACATTGAGAACTTCCAAGATGGAAGTAGAAGAGAAGCATGGCACTACACAGAGTAAGAGACTAAGACAAACTGGACGGAGTGTCAAACTTAGTAGTCTAGAAGGCCAGAATCTTATCCGTACTTGACATAAATCGTGTCAAGCACTTCGCCTTGAGGACGGTAGTGATCCCAATTAACCTAGATGATAACAATAAGTACGAGGAGGCAATGGCGAGGGCCAATAGCATCATCCTTGATGGGGTCAAGGACCATGTACTACCACACATTTCCGAGAAGGAAACGACAAATGAGATGTGGGAAGCCCTAAAGAAATTGTACCAGCATACTTCTGTGTAAAGAAGGATGTTACTAGAAAATCAGTTCCGGTAATACCAGATGAAGAAGGGAGAACCAATCGACACCTTCCTCGGTCGATTGAATGAGATCCAGGATTAGCTGACTTCCATAAGGGCCACGCTGGATCAAGAATTGATGATGAGAATAGCCCTGAACTCAATCTTAGAATATTGGGAGGTATTTATCCGGAGTATACTAGGCAAAGTGACCCTTCCACATTGGGAGGAAATGTGGGCGGCTCTTCGCCAAGAAGAGATCAAAAGGCTAAGCAAGGCAGGAAGCAGTGACAAGGGGATTAGAGTTAAGAAGGAGGAGGAGGAGGATGTTTCCCTAGCATCTGATGGAATGCAAGAGAAACGGAAGAAGAAGGACCTCTCCAAGATCAAATACTTTCACTATGGGGAGCTAGGTCATTATGCGACCTAGTGTCCAAGGAAGAAGAAAAAGGGAGAGGCCTCCGAGACCAAGGCAATGATAGCAAGGTTAGAGAAGGAAGTGGAGAAAGACGATGATTGTGCCATGAGGCACACACGCCACTTGTGCAAAAGTGGGGAGACATCGAGCTGTAGTCAGACAGACTACAGGCATTGAGGGGCAGGATTCTTGAGGCACCTAGCCTCTTGGATTAGACCATGCTACGGGCACCATGAAGAGGAGTAGCAGGACTGGCAGATGTAGGTATAGACGAATGCAAATGAAGCGGCAGAGAGAGCTACAGTGCAGAATTCTCAAGACAACGCAAGGCTAGCAGGATGCAATAGTGTGAGATGCAAGGAGTTCTTATAGTAGCGCAGAGGTCAGAGAGGGAGCACTTGTCAGTGGGAAAGGGAGCTTCAACATCAAGAGTACTCTATCTTGACAGAGAGGTCAGAGTTGGGAGATCAGTTACTTACTTCTCAGTAACCGAGTTGCAGTGCAACAGTTAGTAGTGGTAGTGCTATGGGTAACACGATGCAACATGATGAGAGGAGATGCAGTGTAAACATAGCAGTGGCAGTGGTAGGGCCATGGGCAGCATCACGGATGCAAAGGGATTTGTCGTATAGATGAAAAAATGGTAGTGGCAGAGCTATGGGCAACTATATAAGGTGCAGCAATGCAGAGGATGTAGGGCATCGTGCTTAGCATCAGCACAGGGACTGATGCCAGATGATTAGGGTAATACTCAGTGAGGAGTATTGCTAGAGCATAGTCCTTGCTAAGAGCGAGTGTTGATTTGGGGTAGCATCGAATGTGCTCTAGCCACAAAATTTGGTGGAGAGGTTAGGGCACATGAGATCTCCAATACCCAAAAAGGGTCTGGGCAGATTCTGAACAGTTTGGGAGATATTAAAATAATTAATATTTTTAATGGAGTCCCTAAGTCTAAACTTCGGGAAATTAAAATATTAATGTGAATTAATATGAAACATTGTTAGAATGGTCCAAAAGACATGGATCAAGCCAAATATAATCTTAGCTGTAGATTAGGGATGTCATTGATTTTTCAACGAGGAAATTATAAGAGGAGGCTTGAGGGTCAGTTGGAGGATACATCAAAGTGGTCAGTCATTCTATTCTTTGGAGGGGGATTTGCTAAGAGAGATATAATTAGTGATCAGTTACAGCGAGGAGCAATGAGTACGAGGCAAGGAGTTAGGGATAGTGTCGAGGGAACAACGCAAGAACATAGAGAGGTAGACGTAGA
Source organism: Pinus taeda (assembly GCA_000404065.3). Taxonomy (NCBI): domain Eukaryota; kingdom Viridiplantae; phylum Streptophyta; class Pinopsida; order Pinales; family Pinaceae; genus Pinus; species Pinus taeda. The sequence continues at coordinate 40,355 of APFE030690916.1, read as the reverse complement.
GCCAAAGGGAGCTACACAGAGGTAGTAGAGGTTGCGCAGACCTAGAAGAGCCCACGTCATCCACGCAAAGGCTGCAGGAATGACGCGGAGAGCAAGAGAGGCTGCACAGAGCCTTAGTAAGCTAATGCAGAGGGTTTCAGTCTGACGCAAAGGCCAACAGGGCTAACACTGAGCTTTAGATTGTGCTAGAGAGGGATTTCATGCAGCAGGCTTTCTGAATACTTGTTTCTGAAGAGAGGTATTGCTGCGATATTTTTTTATCTCTGTCGGGTTAGAAATTTTGGCACCCAGTGTACTCAGAAAATAATTGCTTAATAATAAAACCCTCAGATAGCTACAACGGTTTTCCTGCATTGGTTTTTTCTAGGGACATTAGTCCAAAAATAATGGTGTCATTCATGTGCTTGTTTCTGTTTCCTTCAGTTGATGTTCTGTAATGTGTTGAGTATGCACATGTATTTATTTTTAGTATTTACATGGTAAATAACTTGTTAGTTAATAGAACAAGTAGGTAGGAATAAATTAGTAAAGTGCGTGGAGGGTTTGTAACTGTTACGCTTAGAAACTTCAACAATAAAGGAAAGAAACCAAAGACTAAAGGATGGGTGCACAAGGTTGCTGAAAAGGAAGTCAGGTTTGACCTCAACTAGGCTAGAGAAAATTTTATGGAGGCCAAGAAGAATTTTTCTGAAGCTTCTACATCAAGGAGTCAAGAGAAATCAACTAGAAACAATGAATTGCAGGACATGGATCCCTCACTATTAGCCACTTTCTGAAAACTTGTATGAAGCTGTTGAGGGATAAGAAGGTAGTGGAAGGGCTCCAGGAGCTAATCGATAATTGTATCGGAAAAATTAAGATTCCTTCAAAATAGCGTGCGGTGAGAAAACTTGGTAAGCATATGAAGCAAACAGGGTGCAAGATGAGGCTGACCGCACAGATTGAAGAATATGAAATTGATCAAGTCATCCTCGTTTTGGGTTTTGATGTGAACGTACTACCTAAACAGACATGGGAGAGGATGGGGAGGCCTGCACTACAATGGTCTCCCATACAAGTACCCATATCCAATCAATAGAAGATCATTCCTGCGGGGTGCCTGTATGGGGTAACAATAGACATTGAAGGAGAAAGTGATCTAGCCAATTTTGAAGTAATTGAAATAGTGGATGACAACAATCCTTACCATGCACTACTAGGAATTGATTGGGCCTTTGGCATGGATGTTGTAATTAATCTAAAGAAGTGAAGAATGACATTTGAGAAGAAGGTGCTAAGGGTTATTGTGCCACTGGATCCTACTGAAGGAGCACGGTACACTAAACCGATCCATGACGATGTGGAGGACGATGACTTGGATCAAATATACATGATAACTGTGCGTGATGAAGATTGGATCAATCCCACTGTAGATGGGTGAATCATGTGGGATAGAGATAGCTCCTATACATCAGATTCAGATGAAGAACTCGAGCACTAGTAGAATAGGTTACACGAAGTTTCCATGCTACGTTGCAATATTATGACATAACCTCTGTGGTGCGTAACTACAGAGGTAAGGAATCTCCCGCATTATGATGTATTAAATGATGTTAATTTATTTTTGGATGAGTTTGAAAGGAAGGTACCTGAAGAGCATCGTTTCCAGGTGCTCAAGTTGACACTGCACATTACGCCTGTCCATTAGTGGGTTATGCATAAGGATAGTTTTGATGACTGGAAGGAATACAAGCGAATGATGAAGGTAAGGTTTGGATACATTAATACTCGTATGAGTAAAAAATACAGTGGAAAGGATGATCCACACAAACACTTGGTGTGGTGGACTAAAGCATGGGGCAAAGAGCCACAACAAGAATGGGTGCATATATTTTCTCATACCCTAGATACTATTCCAATGAATTGGTATTTAGAAATAGAGATACACCACGGGACAGCTGAATGGGATATCTTGAGCAAAATTTTCTTATTAACCTTCAGATTTGAGGATGAATTTGAGTGCATTGATGAAGCGCTCTAGGAAATTAAGGTCGTTATCTTTAAAAAACCTGAAGAGTCGATAGAATGGATTCAAGTGAACTAGAATACACAGTTGTGGCATGCACTAGAATGCTACAATGTGACTGCAAAATACGAAGAAGAATATCCGTGAAAAATGCATTCCAGAAACCGAAGGACAACGTGAGTTTGAAGGTCCTAAAGTAGAAAACCCTGATATAACAGAACCATTGAAGACTATGCAAGTAAACTTTGGGTCCAACGTGTAGCCTAAGTTTGCAAAGATATGTGATTATTGGGATGAAGATACAGTTGATAAAGTTGCGGAGCTGTTGCATGAGTACTAGGACTTGTTTCCCACCAAATTCTCGAACATAAAAGGAATAGTGGGGGATTTGGGAGTGATGGCGATCACCTTAAAACCCGATGCGAAGCCCATGAAATAGAGACCCTGCCACCTAAATCTAAAGTATAAGTAGAAGTTGCATAAAGAGTTGGACAAAATGTTGGAAGTTGGAATTATTGAGCTAGTAGAAGAATCTGATTGGGTGTGCCCTATGGTTGTTCAAGAGAAGAACCAGCAAGGTGAAATCAGAATACGTGTAGACCTTAGAAAGCTCAATGATGCATGCGTTCATGACCCATTTCCAACACCATTTACAGATGAAGTTTTGGAGAATGTTGGAGGATAGGAAGCTTATCCATTCACTGATGGGTTCTCAGGGTACCATCATATTAAGATCACATCGGAGGATTGCAACAAGATTACCTTCGTGACAGAATGGGGATGCTTCCAGTACACAGTGATGCCATTAGAACTAGAAAATGTGCTCATGATCTTTTCAAGGGTTGTAACTGTAGCGTTTAAAGAGTTCATCCATAAATTCTTAGAAGTATATTTTGATGACAGGACTATGTTTCGATTGGTAAAGTGCCACATTGTAAGTCTGTGCCTTATGTTGGATACGTATCGCAGATACCAGATTTCCCTGAATCTAAAGAAATGTATATTTGTGTGCCTTATAAGATATTGCTAGGCCATGTGGTATGTAAGCAAGTACTAATGGTAGACCCTGCAAAGATAGCGATGATTGTCAATATAGAAGCTCTGAAGAATGTAAAGCAGTTACTCACAACCCTGGGGCACACTCGTTACTATCGAAAATTTATCAGAGCGTATGCACAGGTAAAGGCACCGATGGAAAAATTACTAAAGAAGGATGCGACTTTCTACTGGGATGAGGAGCGTGAGTGCACTCTGGATGTTCTAAAGGAAAAGATGGTGACTACACCCATTTTGGTGTTTCCGGATTGGAAGAAATATTTTCATGTACATGTGGATGCCTCTTGTATTGTATTGGGTGTGGTATTGACCCAACCAAGAGAAGGCAAAATTGATCATCATATAGCCTTCGCAAGAAGGAAATTGTCAAAGGCTGAAAAGAACTATTCGACTAGAGAGTGCAAAGGATTGATGATGGTCTACGTGCTACAGAAATTTCAACACTACCTGTTAGGCGCATTTCAAAATGTATACAAATCACTCGCTCTCAAGTACCTGGTCAACAAGCCTATGTTGGAGGGAAAGATCTGTAGGTGGTTATTATTGTTTTAGGAATATGACTTTGAGGTGATTGTCAAGCATGGATGATTAAAAGTGGGTCCAAATCGTCTATCCAAAATTGAGACAAGGGAAGAAACTACTAATTTGGAGGAATAATTTTCAGATGCACAACTTGTAGCTCTTTGTTGTATGCATTGCAGATGATCATTTTACTAATATAATCCAATTTTTTACTACTAGAATAGCCCCTGAAGGATACTCTACACGACAGAGAAATGAGTTTGTAGTCCTCGCAAGTGACTTTTCTGTGATCGCAGGACACTTGTATAAGATGGACGTTGATGAAATATTGTGTTGATATGTTCTGTAGTTTGAACACTCTAGCATCCTCACCGAAAGCACATGGAGTAGTGGTGGGAGGAAACTATGCAGGTAGAGCAATTGTGAAGAAGATTCTTGTGGTGGCCGACAATACATAAGGATTCGAAGGTGTATTTCAAGGCATGTGATGCATGTCAGAGGATGGGAAATCCATCGCAAAGGAATGAATTTCCCTTAAATACTCATATTTCATTACAGGTATTTGACAAATGGGTGATTGACTTTGTGGGAGCAATACAACCACCGGGGAAAAAGACGAGCGCACGGTACATTATTACTGCGACGAAGTGTTTGACAATATGGGAAGAAGCACAACCGGTGAAGGACTGTAGCGTTGCTACAGCCGTAAAGTTCCAGTTTGAATATGTCTTGACAAGGTTTAGGTGTCCTAAGATACCAATGAGTGATAGGGGTACGCACTTTCTAAATCAAACTATTGTCACAAGCTCGAAGAATTTCAAGTTTATCATCAAAAGAGTACACCCTATCATCCTCAGGAAAATGGTATGGTTGAAGCATTCAATAAAATTTTGGAAAACACATTGACAAATGTCTGCAATGTGTAGAGGAATGATTTGGATGTGCACATACCAGCGATCCTATGGGCATATAGGACGATGTGTAAGAAATTGACAAGACAAACCCCATTTAGGCTGGTTTATTGGATAAAGGTTCTGATGCCCATGGAGTATATTGTGTTGATTTTTTGAATTGCAACATTGACTTATATGACAGACCACGAGACTATGGAGTAGCACCTCAAGTAGTTGTTGGAGTTAGCAAAAGATAAGCTTTTAGCATGATTTCACCAACATGTGCAAAAGGAGTGCAAAAAGGCATGGCATGATCGACATATTAAGTTGTGCACCTTTAAGGTGAATGATTTGGTCTTACTTTATGATAGAAAGTTCACGAAGTTCCCTAGGAAGTTTCAAATGCACTGGTTGGGATCTTATGTAGTCAAGGAAATTATAGATGGTGGTGCAGTTCAACTTGCGAAGCTAAATGGGGAAGTATTTATGGGAAGAGTCAATGCAAGTCAACTGAAGTTATATCAAGGGGATTATGCCCCTGCGCAATGATTAGATGATGGCAGGACAGTCTTAGTACTCGAGGCAGCTGCAAGGAAGTACAGGACTATAAACTACACTTCCCGAAGACTAGGAAAACAAAGTAATGGGGCTACATGAGGAAAGCTAGAAGTGTGCCAGGAGGAGCTACACCAAGAGGGTTGCACCATGGAGGATGGTGCCACGCAAATGAGTCTAAAAATAGTCGTTCGATGCAATGTATTTGATTGGATGGCAAAAATCTCGTTAGGATGAGTGGGTAGGCTGCATTTATGACACAAATATTTGGCAATCTATCGCCAAAGATGCATTTATGATCAGAAATTAGAGGGAATGGGAATACTTGAATTTGAAATCACCTATAAATATGACACGCTGGCCTGTATTAGAACACTTTTCCTTCTAAAAATCGCTTTTGAATGTTCTTGCCTTAAGTCTATGAACCAAGAATATTGGGAGGGACTTCTTTCACGATTGGATTTTGCAAACTTGCCTGATTGGACTCGTAAGATCATCCTTGAGAAAATGATTGATCCCTTAGAAGCCGCTACTTCTGAAGACGATGTCTTTGAAGCTGAAGCCCCTGAAATTGCATCGGAAATGGAAGCTACACCTTCTCTGCCTATGATGTCGAGGTCACCTAGGCCTAAACTATCCATTGCTAAGGAGAAATAGAAAAAACCATAGGTTGTATCGGTGAGTCAATCACCAAGGAAGAACCCTACGGAATTTTGGAAAAAATGGAAGATGGACAATTTGAGACAACCACACGAACCCCTGGATCTTAACGAAGAGGAGCTTCGTGAAGGGGTTGAATATTTGGATGTTGAGGAGGGAGAGCCTATCACTAGGCTCCTGAAGTATATCCCTCAGCAGAAGGGCAAAGTGAATGTACCCAAGTATCCTGATTTTGGAAATTTTATGGTCTCTACACCGCTATTGTTGAGAAAGCGCCCTTTGAAGGCGTGGTCTTAGGGCACATTCCCACACTCAAAATGGAGGATTAGGATCTAGTTGATCACGAGAAATTCTCACATTTGTTGACAAACAAATATTTGGAGAAGGTATATTATGAGGAGACCAGAGTCACGCAACTGGAGCCTATGAAGTGGGTCATGGTGGTTGAGAAGGCTGGGTTGCTAAATATGCTATGGGTATCGTTGATGGGTCCAACTCCCTTGTCACACTTAACAACATTAATAAAAAGGTTATGAATGGATTTAAATGATGGGCAGTTTGATTAAATGTAATATTGTTTCATTCGGCGGTTGATTACAATGATTTAATAATTGGTTGGGTTCCGCACTTATGTTTTGTACCCGCGCTAATGGTTATTGGACAAGTGTCGACTCCTCGAAATTGTCACTCCTGCTTTGGTATGAGGTTCTCAAACCCTATCTCCCGGTCATTTTTCTCGTCGAGCTGTTGAGATTGAGGGTTTTGCAATATGGTTCTTCTGCACAATTTTCTATGTAAATGTTATGCTGCCTCTGGTATTCTAGCTTAGCTCTTGACCTGGAAACTTGTCAACTTCTCTATTTGGTAATGAACTCTTATTTGTCGTTGGTTTTTCTGTTTTTTGTTTCTCTGTTTGGCACTTAATCTCTCTGCTAGGTTATGGATAATAGTTTTCTTGTTAGGATTTGGAACTTCTTGGTGTATAAAGTTGATATTAGTTATTTAGCTAGGCTATGTGACTCCTCTTGTCTTGAATTCTTCTGTGCAACTGTTCATTGAGTTCTCTGGTTATATTTCTCTGTTTCGTGGACAGGTTGTGGTCTCAGGGTCTTCAGCTTCGGTTTCTTCTGCAATGTCAAGATAAGTTTTTTTCCTTGCTGTTAGTTCTTCCTCCTCTTCACGCTTTTAACTGACGCACTTGCTCCTTCATGAACAAAGTGACCCTTGGTGACTGCAATCTAGGCACCCTATCTCTGTAAGGTAAATTCGAACCCTTGTTTCATTGTTTTCTTTTGGTCTCTTCTTTCTCTACCACAGAATACTCACAAATTTCTGCTGGCATTGGTTGTTGCAAGTGGTTTTGTTCCTGAGGGTTTTGGTCTCGGCTTCTCAGTGTGCTGGCTAGACCTGGGTAGGGTCGTTCCTTATTATTCTTATCACTTGTGTTCTATTCGTCATAGGCTATGGTTACAGTAGCTTGTTGTGATGACTTGTGACCACTGATAGTATGTAGTCGTAGGCCACTAGACTTGCATTGTTCCTCTTGTGGGTAGTTACTATATGTTTGGATTTACGGCTAGGGTTTCTAAACCAGTATGCTATGATAACCCATCGAACCTTGTATAATGTTATTGCATGGACTATGTGTATATTTGAACAGAGGTTTTGTGAACGTATGTATTAGAACAGAGGTTATGTGCTTATTTTATAAATAAAACAGAGAGGGTTTATTCTTCAGAAGTACCTGTGTGATTTGTCTGTCTTTACTGTTCGAAAATGCATGCATCTTTTCTTTGCCTTTGATGCTTGAAAATATATAAATGTCCAGGATTCCTCTGCGCTCTTTTGATTGACAAATTTCGGATCTGTATGCCCTCATTTCTGTAACATACTCTGTAGTTTTGTTTGCAAGCTTGCTTTGATTTATTAACCTACTTGAATCAATAGAAATAGAAACATATATGCGTACATGCTTGTGGAATAAAAAAAACAGAGAATGTGATTTCACTGTATCACGCAATTTAACAGGATGATAGATATACAGTTACAGGGTATTAGAAAATAGTTTGTGTGCTCGGAGATATTTTATTAGATTTTATCTCTCTCCAAAAAGTTGAACCTCTTACAATTGCATTTTGTTCCCTATCAATAATTGTCTGGAAACTATTTTCTCGTAACTCTTGTTGGTTACATTTTTTAGTTCAAAAACTATTTATTGTCCTACGTTACAATCCTGTAAAAGTTGACATGAAAACAAAAATAATTACTTGCAACAGTTTGATTAATTAATCCCCTACCTTCCTAAATATTGTTCTTTACTAAATTAAAATAACACACAAAAAAAACAACTACAGTGTTCACTTAGCAATTTCCTTCCCAGTCCTCTCAGAGACTAAACAACCTACTGTCATGATGACCTGTCAGCTAGATGCTCCTACATCAATCGCATTTTAGTAGAACCATTATCAACATGGTGTGTATGTCAATTGCTTGCACTGGTTCATGATGGGTGTATTTGGTTGGGAGAGCCCATCCCCATCATAGATATGCTGATCCACCATATCACTAGGTTGCCCTACCAAGGGGTGGATCCCACTGAGTTTAAAGGCAAGAGTAAAGAAAAACAACTCGCTGAGAGAATGAAGAACGAGTTTGGATTAATAAATAAGTTGTGTGGATACTCCATCTACTCCATCACAAACAAGGTGGTGCAGTTTACCGCTCAGATTTTGGCTTGCAAGGTCATGAGAAAGTGTTGCATGGATGAAGTGTCAGCGCTAGTCATTTGATTGGCTGCACAATGTGCCAAGGGGGTGCAATCTCTACAGAGAGTTTTTTTTTAATTTTTGTGAAGCACAAGACAATGATAAGGCATTTCACTATGCCTGGTTGCTGTTGTTAATTTCCCTAATTGCATGGAGATTGCCAGAAGATAGTCATTTCCCCCACAAGATGTTGATTTACCAAAGGCCCTAAAGTTTGTTTGAATGTTGTAAACAAAGGATCCGGAGAGGGTAATGGAGACGAAAATATTATGGGTGTTAGTCAAGATGGACCTCCGCACAGTGATCTGCCAGAGGTCGAGGCTGTCACCTACCCTGTTTGAGCAATTAGAGGCCTACATGGAGTTTAAAGTAGATTTTCACAATGTATCCATCCGCGCGAGGTGATATCCTAAGAAAGTATGGTACAAGTTTTCGTACCTAGTCACTGATGTAGACATACAGGGAGTCATGGGAAAATGACCAGGTGAATGGTGATAGCCAACAGATCTCGGCGTAGGAACAAGCAAGGTTAGGGAAAGTTCCTCCGCACAGGCCATAGTAGAACTAAGAAAAATTAAGTTGAGCAAGTTACTACTCCATAGAAAGCAACACAAAAAAAGAAAGAGGTTGAGCAGCAATCCAAGAAAATGTAGCATAAAAAAAGAAGGAAGCTATTCTCAAGGCAATGGCTGACAAGGGGCACGCCACAAAGGAGGCCACATTGGAGGTTGAGGAGTCTGATTATCATCATACTATGGACAAGGAAGGGTCCTTGGAGGAAGGAGGTGGTGGTGAGGAGCAAAGTACTCCTTTCAGAATCACAAAGCACTAGAAAGAGACAACTTCCAAACCCAGGAAGAAGAAGAAGCGGACAAACACATACATGTAGATTCAATGGTCCTAACTGACGGGGCCTTGGATGTGATCGGAGATAAGGTCCATGACACAACAATGTAGTTGTGGACAAAATTTGAATAACAATACCAATAGGCACTAGGGAATGTGGAGAAGGATTTGTGCAACTTGCATATTCAAATAGGTCGACTTCAAGCGAGTGAGATTCAAGCAAACCTGCAGCAAGCGAGCACGACTGTGTTGGACAAGGATAGGACTTTGAGCTTAAGAGTCATTCCATTACCAAAGGGCTCACTACACGCAGAGGCAGATGAAGCAAACACCCAGCTCGGACAGGTCAAGGATGTGGGTGTAAACTTAGCCGCACGTCATATTCAGACCCTCCACACGCTGCATCAGTGGGTATCAGACAGGAGCAGTGCACGCTATCAGTTCTCAGTGAGGTAAAGATGAACAATGAGCAGATATACACCGAAAATGCTCAGGAGTTGAAGGAAAAGGAAGAATTGGCCATGTGAAGCCAGATCTTGGTGGCAGAAATTACATAGGCATGTCACAGACTGATGGAACTTCACATTCTAGAAGATGCAGCAACAACAACGAAGATTCAAAAGTTCGTTGTTGCAGTCAGAGAATCGAAGGATGAGGTCGGTCGTGTAACATTTGAGTTCCAAATGAAGATCTCATAGCTCGAATTGAAATTGCAGCCAACCACTCTGCTAGAAGTCCGAGAGCAACATGTTGCAACCATGAGGGAGAGCATGGTCACTTTGGATCAATAATCACAAGCTACACACTCATATTTGAATAGGCAATGGAACTATGGACGACTCTGCATGAGGACCCAAACCTGTAGAAACTTAGCATAGATATTTGGGAGATGCAACAAAATTTTGATGAATTCAGGGCAAATGTGTGCACTTTTGCGCCAGTCCAGCGCCTCACTCGACTACAAGAAGGAAAACAGCCGCAATCACAAACTAAAGAGCTGCAGAGAAAAAAGGCCATATTAAAGGCCAAAATACAGCCCTGGACAAAGAAAGCAAGCCAATTTACTCTATCGGTCCAAGTGAAGTTCAAGAAACTCCAGCAAACACAACAGATAATGCGCCTCATGATGGAAGGCTGGACTACATAAAAGTTGATAGAGGAAGTGCAGCAGGCCGCGGTGCAGGGTATTGCTCACATACAGGTGTTGAAGTTGGAGTCCAGTGACCTCCGCAACTAGATAAATGCGCCAGCTGAGTGACTCGAGGGTGAGTCATCTAATTTGTGTTGGGGGTTTGTTGGGAAGGGGTCCCTAGGGTCAATAGAGTAAATTCTGAGTAAATTTTGCAGTTTTATTTTGTAACAAATGTAAATTCTCTGTGAAATGTGGAAGCGAAGTGCAAGGCTAGTCGAAGTCAAAGGGGTTTTAGTCCCTTAGTTGGGTAGGTGATAGAGTTGTTTTGAGACTCGCCCATGGTCCACAAACCATGTTATTATAAAGAATATGCTATAAATAGATGAGTCATAGAGAGTTTAGGAAGGAATGAAGTAGAGAAGAATCATTGTAAGGGAAAGGTGCTAAGGCAAGAAAGGTTTGTTTCTTGTACTTTGGTGAAAGGGAAAGGCTCCTGTAGCTGAGTGCGTAGAGACCTTGGTAAGTCTGCAAGCTGAGTGCGCGGGCCCTTGCAGCTGAGTGCGCAACAAGAAGAAGTTTGCAATGGAACATTTATACTTAATAAAGACCGTTTTGGGCCGTAATTGATGTATCTTTATCTTATCATTTACTTCTGCAAAGTTTTTGTATCTTCGCTCTGTGATATGTTTTATGTGAATTAATGCTTATTTGTTGTGTGAAATTGGTAGATCTGTAATATTTATGCATGATAAGTACAATTAAGTACCTTCACGAAGATCTAGAATTCGCTTAGATAGACTTGTAGTAGTTGTATGTTCAGAATGATTAGAGTTGTGCAAAGGCAGATCAAGTCTTAAGAACCTCAGGAAACAATCACAAAGGCATCTGGATGTAGAAACCTGGTTCTAGCATCCCCGAATACTACTTCGGATGAGACTGTAGCCTGCACCATGTAGGTTGTTGCCGACAGGGCCAACAGTTAGGATTTTTTTGGTTAGCCTAGTTAAAGTTGAACCTGGGTCAAACACCATCAAGCCAAAAACCCTTGAAATTATAAAGAATCCTCACAATCTCAAAAGAGATGGGGGCTTGGAAGCAATAGGAGTTGGATTCCCTTACTCACTCAAGTAAGCAATCATCCTTAACTTAATTGTCTCCCTTGGTTCCCTTCTAAACCCTCATTTGACCTCCCTCTGACCCTCTCCATCATATTCATTTCCCCTCTTAATCTTCTCACTTTTCCCCTTTTTCCTCATCCCTTCTTTTGATCCCTCATTAATTCCTTGACTTATTAATAACTACATCATCTAACAATATCTAATAATTAAACCTAATAATCACATTATCACCCTTATATAATTAATAGATTATAATATAAATAAAACATATAATTACAATAATATTATTTAAAATTATACATATCAATAGTTTATAATAATATTAAAACCTAACAATTAATAATAAACAGTACAACATGATTATTATTAGATTAACTATTAGTATTAATCATGTATCAATAATAAAACATAATATTGATAGCAATAAAAGAATAACTAATTATTAATTGCTTTATTATTAATTATTAATAAATAATAATTAACCCTTATATTAATTACTAAACTTCAACTATAATATCAATTATTAATAATATCTCTCCAATTTAATAAGTTATTCTACATTAATAAAAATCTATTAATTCTTTGTAAAAATATATATATATTTGGTTAAGATGGTGAGCTCTTACACCTTTCCATTCCCTCCATTCCATATTAATCTCCATCATTTCTCACTCTTCTGGAAATTGTCTTGATCATGAGTCTTGTTGTAGAGTCGAAAAGTCACACAAACAATGACTATTGTGGAATTGGTTTCGAACGCTAAAACTCAAGATACCCACCATAGAAATCTTCAAACAATGTTGGATATATCAAATGTAAATAAGAATTAAATCTCTTAAGGTGCAAATCTCTCCTAGAGTATAAAATTTGAAAAATAGTTTGCTAAATCAAGGATAACATGGATTTATGTTGATTTTATATATGTGTGCGAATGCTTGCCCTATGTGTCAACTCCATGCTAGTCGTCTTGAGCAATACACTAATAAAAAGTTTTAACCATAAAAACATTATTATTTTCATTTGCTTTATATAATATATATAATATCTCTCTATCAATTTCTCTAGGTAGATAAATACATGATTTTTATTATTATTATTATTTTATGTTTAAATCAACTTCATATTAAGCATTGAAAGAATTACAAATCTCTCTTACGAGTGAATTGAAAAACACCTAAAAATAAAAAAGTTGCTAAGTCTCTTTCATCCTAATAACACAATAATAAAATGTTTTAACCCTATATATATATGATTTGGTTTGTATAATATAAAGATTCTCTATAT
>APFE030690912.1:0-12411 GCA_000404065.3 Pinus taeda | reverse complement strand
TACTCCGTAATAAGAGAGCCAACATTGGAGCCCATACTTTCACTAAAACCAAAAGAAACACAACCACTTGTTAAGAAGAAATTCAAGTAATAATAATAAAACAAAAATAATAAACATTAAAGTATAAAATGGTATTTCTGCAGCAGTATCAGTTGATACTTCTCGTCTAACTCTATGGCTTTTCTCTAAGTATCTTTTCCTAAGGTATAACCTTTTGATAGCATTGTTGTAACCACTTTTATTGCCTGGTCAACAAAATGGAACAAAATAAAACAAAAATAATAAACATTAAAGTATAAAATGGTATTTCTGCAGCAGTATCAATCACTTGATACTTCTCGTCTAACTCTTTGGCTTTGCTTTAAGTATCGTTTCCTAAGGTATAACCTTTTGATAACATTGTTGTAACCACTTTCACTATCTGGTCAACAAAATGGAACAAAAAATCTCAGTTTCTTATCAAGGACTTCAAACTGTCCAATAACAACAATGTTAATAACCTCAGAATATCATAGGCTAATTGAGAAAATCATTTTTCGGTCTAAGAAGTATGACTTTCCAAATTTTGATGTAATATCTAAATTTTACTTTTCTCCATTGGTAAGGTAGGTGGCCTTTTTAAGCTACTTCTATTCTACAAAACGACAGGAATACGTAGAATTTGGAGGGTGGGATCTTCCTTCTTTGCAAATAGTTAAGTAGAATTTAAAGGGTAGGATCTTCCTTCTTTGCAAATAGTTATTTACAGACAATTTGTAAAGCAAGATTACATTTAAGACCTTTTCTTACAAAATAGTCAAAATGAATGAAATTTGTTTTCCATTATTTTCCTTCCCTTTCACAACTAAAATCTTATTCTAGGTTACTATCAATATCCTTGACCAAAATGGCCTTTGAGGTAATCTGCATGATCCAATCTTGATCTTGTAACTATACAACATGAAAAAAGTATTGTCGTTTACCCATGAATGGTATTCATTTATCAAAGACCTCAAAAGAAAATTGAAAGATCATACATTTAAAAACATATACAAAGACCATAAAATTGATTTGATATAAGAACGACTATGGCAGGGTAAGCAAGGTCTAGATCTAAGTGCAGTATTAATGCTATTTTGAGGAAACAAATTTCTTCTTAAATTTATTTGAACATTGTTCCTCCACATATAAAAATAAACAAAAAATATAAAAGAGTAAAAATAAGTAAAGGAAAATACTCCTAATGCGTTGCCCTCTTCATGAAATTTTATCATTTGCTTTTCCCACTGATTAACTGCCACCTATGATCCTCCCCATGGCACTATATACACCTCCTGATTTAGGATTGTTTCTCCCTAGTTCAAAAAATGCCAAAAACATCAGAAACCTACAATTTTTTTCACTTTTTGTATTTTTACCAGAAAACCAAAACTTTATTCAGAATGCCATGTCAATTTGAATGTGACTACCAGTAAAGTTACATCTTGAATTCCATCTCTTTATAGCAAATTCAAATCCCAACCCAAATCCGCTTGTAACAAAATCACAACTAGGAATTTATCCTTTAAACCTTACAATTGCAAACACTGATAAACTAAGAAAACCATGCTTACACTAAGAAGGATAGCAGGTTCTAAAGCATGGGGCTCCTTGATAGTCACTAAAGCAACTTGTGTCCACTGCCCCATCCTATCACCACCCAAAAAATATAATCAGGCACTGGTTTTGGCCGGTTAAGGTTTGCTGTTACACAGACCTTAAGTATGTATATCAATGGAAATCCTCTAGTGTTATCCAGTTTTATCATTAAAATACACACCAGGGCTACTGCCTGGCTTGATATTTCCTAAGTCATTGATGTCAAGTCTTACTACATCCAACAAGTTTTCCATGAATCACTTCTCTAATTTTGATAACACAAAAATAATATTGTGACTGCGCTCTATTTCTCAACCAATTCTTAATAGAACACTTCTCTGCAGCTCTGATAAAACACAAGTTGAAAACTATTATGCTCAATAGATATTGAAACACAAAAATAATATTGTGATTGCACTCTATTTCTCAACATATTCTTAATAGAACACTTCTCTGCAACTCTGATAATACACAAGTTGACAACTATTATGCTCAAAAGATATTGCAGAAATTGGAAATCAACACTTTTACATAAAACTCAGTCAAGAAATCCAACACCCACCTCTCTAATTTTACATTCTTTACTATGCCACAGTATGAGAAAAACTGCTTAACGTCCTTAATTGTTTCTTTGGTAGACAAATTACAGACCTGGACTATGTAACCATCTGTAACGGCCATTGACAACACTTGGAAGTATCTGTTATGCTATGATTCACAATCTTCTTCTCAGAATTTTAAGTGAATAGCAAACACATGGATATGATATATATACTGTGACACTAAATAGTAACCAAAGGAAGATTTATTAAATTAACATTAGTTGTTTTATTCGTTATCAAAAGTTTTGATTCAATGCAGTATTGGGAATCCAAATCTTTTTTTTCCTCAGTCTGAAGTGTATCCATCGATCACTGTGCAATATTTGCAGATGCGTTGTTGAATGTCATCGTTCAAAATGAAAAGTGCAAAGCATCACAACATCATAGTGAGCTGCTTTTTTTGCAACGTCTGATAGGGAAATGGATAAATATTATTTATATTGGTTGGCGGTAAGAGGGAAATTATGAAATTGTGTGTTTAGAATACGGTTGTGTTTTGATAGATGAATCCATAGAGGCGATATTTGCACCGTAATGATGTTTTATTTTCCTTGTTTCTTAAATTTCATTTCCATAACATATATTTGAAACCAATTTATCTAATAAATTTCATTTACACTACCTAAATAATTTAAAGAGAATCCTTAATCTATGTGATCTTGCCATTTGAACCATCCTTATTTATGTAATTTGAAAATCATTTTACGGGGAATGAGGTTGAATTAGCATGTTTGGTTAATCGAGATGATGAGGTTGAAGTGGATTTTGTGAGGGAATAACATGAATTAACTTGTTTGGTTAATGGGGAAGAAAGGATTGAAAGAGATCTTGTTGGGGATGAGCTTGAATCACCCTGTTTGGTTAATGGGGAAGAAATTATTAAAAGAGATCTTGTGGAGGACAAGCTTGAATCCCCCAGTTTGGTTAACGGGAAAGAAAGTATTGAAAGGGATCTTGTGGGGGACAATCCTGAATCACCCTATTCCATTAATAAAGATGGAGTTGAAAGGAATTTTGTGGGAAGCAATGAATTGGAGCAGAGATCACCTCTGGTTGTAGAGGCTCAGGAGATCAATTCACCAGAGGTAATGACAGGGAATGATGAGAAGTATGTGCAGTGTTCATCAAGTGGAGATTTTTTGGAGAACAACGGATTGGAGCAGGGATCACAACCGGTTGCTGAGCCCCGAGAGATCAATTCAAATGGACAGAATCTAGCATGTGATTCTGAGTTCCAGTGTTTAATTGATAAAAACCGTGAGTTTGAGTCTGGGAGCATTTCAGTGGAGCAACAGAAGCTGGAATTGCCAGTGTTAGATGGTAAACTTGAAGAAATAGAGTCTATGGTGAGTGAGGAAAACAAGCCAGAGTAGAATAGTGAATCTAGATGCCAAAACTTGGAAAATGAGGACGATGTATGTGGCCATATAATAGATGAGGAGAAGCAATCTGAACCTACAAACAAGGGCCATAATGATGAGATTGAAATGGACTGTTTGCCAAATGGGGACAGTGATCTGGAACCTCGTTTTCATTTAAATGATGACAATGAGCTTGAATCAGGGTGTTTTGATAATGAGGATAATGGTATTCTCACCGAAGACACGGATGGACAACAAGTTGACGAGGTGCATCATGGGAAAGATGAAATATATGATCCAGAGTCAAGTGACTGCAATGTGTCTAACAGTGGTGGGTCTTCTGACGTGGTAGATAAAAATTCTGGAGGCTATAATCACATAGTGCAACCAGACATGCAAGAGGGTGTTGTTGTTAATGCCTCTGGTATCTACAGGTGTTCTTGCTGGTTCAAATGGTCTATTTACTCCTGTTTTAGAGAATGAGAAAAAGCTTGAAGCAGAGGTCACTAAGAAGAAGCTCCCGTGCTTAGTGAAAATACCAATGCACTTGGACAACAAAATTAGAACTCAAATTCGACTTGTGTAGCTACAGTTGGATGAGAAAACCCAAATCAGGGACTTCATCAAAGCAGCCATACAGATGAAGCGGGTAACATGCTTATATATCTTTGCAAGTCTTTTAATTGAATATTCTTTGCTCTTTTGAGCATCTAGTACATCTTCTTTAGTCTTTTGAAAATTGTTTCTTCTTCTTACTCTACTATATTTCATATGGGCTTTTGTGTAGTCCAACAAAGAACAAATGATAGAGAGGTTGAGAGCTGCAAGGCAGGAAGAGAGGGAATTTCGTGAGGCAATCAAGTCCATCGAGAAAAAATTTGGTGCCTTGAACTCTGATTTGAGGCAATTGCAAGATGAATGGAATGATGCAGATTCTATTCAGCAAGAAGCCTATGAAGCATTGAAGGCTCTAAAAAAATAGGAGTATGAGGAGGTAAGAAAATCACACTCTTTTACACTAGTTGACTAAAGTTTGTAAGATAGTGTCAACTACTGTCAAACTTTTTTTTTCTACTCATTTTTATTGGTGTGCAAAAAACAAATCAGATCAGAACAAAATTCCTCATCTGTATATTCTTTCTTTTGGTTATAATGGAAAATTATGTCCACGCTATATCGAAATGTATGAATTTTGAAAGTCCTGCTGTCATGTTCTTTTACCTATTGAAATCAGGTTATATATTCAATGTATTTCTGCCAGTTTTGACCAATGGATATCAAGATTTGAAACTGCTTGGAATCTTGATGACAGGTGTAGGCTTCTAAAGAATTAATGGTGACAACTTTTCTAATGGCCTCCAATAATCTTTGAATAGTTGACATAGTTTTGGCTATTCTTGAAGCAGCTAACAAATATTTCCATGTTTAGAGGTTTTTGGGCGGCCATTTATTTAGGGAAATGGATTAAGCTACCTGTCATGAGCATGGCATCTGTAGCAAAGGGCATTGCAACAATTTTATTTTCATTGAAATTGTCTTTTATGATAGGCTCCATCAGTTATCATATAATACATTGTGCACATTTATCATATAATACACTGATTTATGTGCAAAATAAGAGTTGGAGAGTTTCTAGTCCTGAACATTGAAAACATGAGTGGGTGACACAACTATAGTATGTAAGGCTTAAGCATATCTACCATTTCCAATTTCCACTCTTGGAGGAAGTTGCTTCTTCTTCTTCTTCTTTCTTCACTGATTCTTCTTGTTTGGCATGACCTTTGCATAAACTATTTCACCAAGACATTACGAATAGGAAAGGTATGAGATTGTAGTCAAACTTTCTCAAACAGTAAAATTACAACATAGTACAGTAACACCTCCTTCACAATCAACACCGTAAGGTGGAAGACAAAAGTTTCTCATAATGGGAAAAACACTTCCACACTTTAGGATCCTTACCGGTTAGTCTTTGAAAGTGGGAAAAAGACATCCACACTTTAGGATCCTTCCCAATTCTCTGAAAGTGGTCCCCAGATGTATGGACAATGTGAAAACATAGCATGATTTGAAAACATTGAAAATATGTCAAATGGTCCATATTTACCTGTCTCATGGTCTATACATACTAAAAAAGTCAAAGCAATTAAAAGTTCAAGAAATAATCTGCCTCCATTAGAAAAAACAGTTAGAAGGAAAAAAAAAAAGATTCCCTGTGATGCTGCATTGTTACACTTTCACAAAGTCAGAGCAATTAAAAGTTCAAGAAAAACCCTCTGTGTTCCTGCATTGCTACACCTTCATATACAGGAAAAAAGAAATAATGTTCCAATGACATGGATTACTTGTCAAACACCTCCTTGGTTTGGTGTTTTTGTTAAGGATTCGTATCCATGGACAATATGAAGAGGAGCCTCATTGTCCTGTTGCAATTCGTCTCCATGTTTGTAGAAGATAGGACTGAGCGCCGCGAAGAGATGTCCATATGGCTGTGTGGTAGAGGCTCCTTCAATTCGACTGTCTTGCAGCCACATTCTTCATCTGTTGTCCACAAGTTGTCCACTAGGGTTCATTTATAGCTAGGTACACGTCGCCTGAGTCCAAGAAAAGGATCAGGTTAGGTTCAAGTCATGGGAAATTTTTGAGGAATAGAGACCCCTAAAACCTGACTTCTAAGCTGAAACGAGTCCATTCTTCATGGTGCAACCCTCGACATGGTTCTTGAAGCACTTCCAACAAAGGAATAAAACAGTTCTACACAGGCTTGGTAAGCCAAAAGCATCCTTGATCTGCTTGATTGATGCCAAAGTGGCACTGGTTCACTGGTGAGATCAACAGAGCGCCGAGAGAAACAAGGTCATTCAAAATCCCGGGTAGGGGTGAAGTGATGCAATAAATCCAGATGGTGCATTGTGTGGATCAAAGATGGACATTAATTTAAACCTGGGTATGATATGCAACTCGAGTTTCCGAATCTCGAACATGCATAGTTTAGCTTCACACAAATGGTCGAGGCATCAAATGTGGGAACTGGAAGTATGCAACTTCATACTTACGAACCTGGAAGGTGCATATCAGGCCCCGGGATTAAATGACACTGTGTTAATTTAAATTCCAATTGATGGAATTGGTTTCATTTTTCATTTCAAATACCTTGACGGACATCATTCAAATGTGCTGGAAATGGGTGAAATATGAGGGGAGAGTTGCAGAGAAATATATACTTACATCTCTGTGGGATTTCTTCTTCGAGGCGATTTCTCCCTCCACATCATCTTCCTCATCATCTTGGAAACCTAGAGGGGTGGACAAGGCAGTCTCTTGGGCTTCTTGGGCTAAATAGGCGTTCTCAATTGCAGGCTATACTTTCCACTTGGAATCATCGTTAAGCTAAAGGTCTAATAATGGAAAATGAGAATGGACCAGTGCGCAAACCGTTTCAACTTCTGAAACATTTGCAATCGTCTAACATATAATCCTATGGCCTATAAAGATGCAAGGTAGGCAGGAAGGGGAATTGATTTCAGAGGGAAGCACCTTACGGTGTAATAATCAGAGATCCATTCCGAACCTCAATGATTTCATCGGCAAAAGGAGGTCGCGAATTTAGAATGGAAAGTTCACTTCAAAGTTCAAAGTTCAAACCCATTTTTCTAGATATGAAATTTGTACAAACGCAGTGTTTTTCTTAGACTACAACTTTGTGTTATGAATTAGATTCCTTGCACTTCAATTTGCAAAATTTGGCTGCAATTTAATGTTACAATTTATTAAATTCAAAAGCTATTTGACAATTTCCTGATTTTCCCAAAAATATCATTGAATGCAGTGAATAAAGATTCACTGACCTTAACATTAACCCTTGCTAATAAATTTGAAAGAAACTATAACTTAAATGGTTAGGAGACTTTTTATTTTGCTCGGATCAATGCGATAACTATGTCAAGCAGGGAAATATCTGCAATGCATCTCATCACAGTTTATTATCATGAAAATCCGTTAATTTAAGATATTTCTATTCTCTGTGGCTAAATCAAACAATTTGCTATCATAAAAATCCATTAAATTAATTTATGATATTTCTACTCTCTGAAACTTTTTATTTTGCCAGGATCAATGCGATAACAAAGTCAATCAGGGAGATACTTGCAACCCATCTCGTTAATTTACGATCTCTCTATTCAGTGTGGTTAAATGAAACAGTTTGCTATCATTAAAAAAATCCATTAATTTAATGAAGATATTTCTACTATATGCAGTTAATTGCAAAATTAATTTAATACCTTGCTCTTAAATATTTGGAAATTTGTTAATATAAAATTTTGTTAATCTAATGTATTTCAAAACTCATTTAGTGCCTTTCTTTCATTCATTCTCTGCTGAACTCTTAAATATTTGGAAGTTGGTTAATATAAAATTTTGTTAATCTAATGTATTTCAAAACTCATTTAGTGCCTTTCTTTCATTCATTCTTTGCTGAACAATATCCGCAGACTCTGATTACTGTTAAACTTTATCTACTGACTCACATTAGCCTCTATCATTGTGGCGTGTCTTATAAATAGCTGCAAATTCTATCAATGCTCTTCCAATTCCTCTTTTGGGGAGCGGGTTTGTAGTAGAATTATTTTGGGAAATATGCCATCGGCTCAATTATATGCTTTTGATAATAGTTTAATTAAATTTCGACAGAGTGAAATTATTAGGAATCCCATATACTTATCAGTACAGAGTTGGAATGAGGATTTTATACATCTATCATATTTTTATATGAAGAGCGAAACAAAGAGGAGTAGGTCACTTTAGTTCAAAGTGACGTCGTAAAACGCTATATTTATAGTAAAAAAAATTCACATCCACGTAAATGTTGATAAACCCTAGTTTCGTGTCATGCCATCCAATCTTTGAACTTTGATTAGAACAGGAAATGACACATTCGGTTAGAACAGGAAATGACACATTCGCCTTCGATTTAAATCGATTGGGTTGCTTTATTCGCTGATAGATGTATGGAGGAAGGGTTGTTGACTTTTATTTTTAAATTTTAATCTACGATTGACTTTTATTTTTAAATTTTAATTGAGGATTGATTTTATTTTTAAATTTTAATTGACGATTGACTTTTATTTTTAAATTTTAATCGACGATTTACTTTTATTTTTATGATCGGCTTTTATGGGTTTCTGATATAGGCTGCTCCCTGGAAGATTGGATTGGGATGAGAGTTTCGCAAGGTTTGTGTTGTGGTCGCAACCTAAACTTCCCAGAATGATCTTGGGCGGTCAAAGCTACCACTCCCTCCTCGCCTCAGGGAAGCCTCTTACAGAAATCCACTCTGGCTCAAGTCGCCCTACAAGGATTCGTTCAAGTTACAAAGACTAAGCTCTTTAAAGGAGCTTTTTAGGCTCAAAGAATTGCCGGGGCGAAATAGCACGCGGTAAGCAAAAAAATAGGAGGATGTTTCGGTACAGTTTCCTTTTTCTGCACAAAAAGCCATTGTTTATGCGTTTGATTCAAGAGATTTTGTTGTTTATATTTTTTCCCTTCTTGATACGTTTTCAGAAAAAAAATAATTAATATGAAGAAGAATTTATGTCTCGTGAGAAAATGTCCCATGGTCTATAATCTCACCAAGAAAACATTTTTGAATGCAGAACGCCGACGTACACAATATAACAAAATATTATAATAGAGAACGTAACTTCAAAGAAAATTATATTGCTCATATGCACTAGGTTGAATCTGGAAAACAATTTAAACATTCAACAACCGTAGACACATTTCAGTTAAAATAAACATACCAAATAACCTTCCAGTTGTAACTGGCCACACCTATATTGCTGAGGGAACACTGTTAACAGTAATTATATTATACAATAATCCATCACAATGTTCAAGGCCACCGAATGCCCATAATTTTATATGTTAAAGAAATCCTTTTGCTATTCTTTTGCCGAGCCGGAAACTAAGACCTAGAACAAATCACCAAGCATCCTTGATCTGCCTGATTGATGCCAAAGTGGCACTGGTTCACTGGTGAGATCAACAGAGCGCAGAGAGAAACAAGGTCATTCAAAATCCTGGGTAGGGGTGAAGTGATGCAATACATCCAGACGGTGCATTGCGTGGATCAAAGATGGACATTAATTTAAACCTGGGTATGATATGCAACTCGAGTTTCCGAATCTCGAACATGCATAATTTAGCTTCACACAGATGGCCGAGGCATCAGATGTGGAAATTGGAAGTATGCAACTTCATACTCACGAACCTGGAAGGTGCATATCAGGCCCCGGGATTAAATGACACTGTGTTAATTTAAATTCGAATTGATGAAATTGGTTTCGTGTTTCATTTCAAATGCATTGACGGACATCATTCAAATGTGCTGGAAATGGGTGAAATATGAGGGGAGAGTTGCAGAGAAATATATACTTACATCTCTGTGGGATTTCTTCTTCGATGCCTGATGAGCGATTTCTCCCTTCACATCATCTTCCTCGTCATCTTGGAAACCGGGAGGGGGTGGACAAGGCGGTCTCGTGGGCTTCTTGGCTGAATAGTCGTTCTCGGCTATATTTCCACTTGGAATCATCGTTAAGCTAAAGGTCGAATAATGGAAAATGAGAATGGGCCAGTGCGCAAACCCTTTCAGCTTCTAATCTAACGGTTGAAATCTTTGCAATCATCTAACATATAATCTTATGGCCTATAAAAATGCCAGATAAGCAGAGAGAGGAGTTGATTTCTTATGGAAACGCCTTACGACGTAAATATGAAATTCATGCACACATCACATCATTTTAAATAATTAATTCTTATTATATATAGTTTTTAATTTATTAATTTATATATAGTTTTTAATCAAGAATGCATATGGTCTTGAATTTAAAGCAAAATATCAACACCATTAGTTGGTCATGCGAATCTCAATTATTTAATCTAAATTAAAAATATCTAACCAACGGAATAAAAAATGCATGCATTTTGTCTTGAATTTAAAATACATTTTAATAATTTATAATTTTCAGTTATTAATGAATAAAAAAATTTATAATACTTTGAATTATATATTTAATTTATAATTCTCCTACTTACTATTTCAACTTACATTTATAAAAATTTATCAATATTTTTTTAAACTAAAATATACAAATTTAAACTATTAATATCCCATTTAAATATTCCATTTAATTTATTATATAATATGTAAATTGTTAGCTATTTAAATTAACCATTTGAATATACATTTGTTATTCTTTTCACTAATCATATTAATATTATAAACAAATATAATATATTTTCCTTAATAACTTTAACCACTTAAAAAAAAAATCCTATTTACCACAAATATAATATTTAATGTTATTTTTTTAATTATTATTATGAAAACATCATATTATAATTATTTAAATGTGATACTACAATGCTTAAATTTAATATTATTTTATAATCTTTGGGAGTGGTCAATTTATTTTTGTTTTTTTTATTATTTTTTATATATTATAAGTTTTGTTTGATTTTTTTCACTTTCATCCTACATATTTTTAGAATCAATAAGTATGGTTCATTATTATCTTACAATATTAATGATTAGGCACAAGCCACACTTGTTGGTTCTAAATATAGATTTTTCTAAAAACTCTAAGAAAATTTAAACAATTTTTAGAGTCAATAACTATGGTTCATTATTTATCTTTCTATATTGATGATTAGGCACAAGTCACACTTGTTGGCTCCAAACATAGATTGTTCTAAAAACTCTAAAAAAATTTAAACAAAATGATAAGTCTAACTCCTAAATATTATAAATTTTCGTATAAATATTAAATTAATAATTTTATATTGTCCGCGTGGGGTAGCTCAAGTGGCAATGGCCGTGGAAATGAAGTCTCCCAAATTGGGAAGTCCTTGGTTTTTATCTTGGGCTACCCTTTCCCTCGTACGGGGTTGCTGGAATGGAACATGAAAATCAAAAGTCCTACCAAACTTACAAAAGGAAAAAAATTAATAATTTTATATTATAATTTTATTAAATCCTATTATAAATATTTATTTTTTAATTGTTATTTATTATTTAATATATTATAATTAGGTAGAAATATGATGAAATTAATATATACCGTTTCTTTGTTTACTTGGACAAAAGATTTTTTAAAGTAAAACATTCAAATATTATCTATATATAATCATTTTCAAAACTTGAATTCTTAATTTTTTTTTAATAAAATATATTATTTTTAGCATAAGTTACTCAATGTTTTTAAATTTCAAATTAATCATAACTTAATTTTTAATTAATTTATTAATTAATTTATGATTTAGTCAATTTGTTTAAAATATTATTTATTTATTTTAAAAAATCAAAAATATTTTTCCATATATAACATAAGTGCACGCTACTATTATTTTATATATAGTTATATATATTATTATTTAAAAAGATTTTTAATTATTACTCACTAATCTTTTTCCAAAATATATATTATATTATAATATATATAATTTAATATTTAATTAAACTATAAGTTGAAAAACAATTGCTACTAAATATTTTACTTATAACTTATATTTAATCTATTTTTCTTGCCACCTATTTTTCCACTGGTCATCCAACCTCATTTCATTCAACTTGTAACATAGTTTGGAATGTTAGGCATTTTTTTGAATTACGGTGTTAACAAGAGGAAGAGATTGAAATTAGGTAAATTTGGTGAACATGTTTTCAACTTTAAGTTATGATATTACAAATAATGAATTTTTATCCTTCTTATACAATTTTTATCTTCACTCCTAATATAAATATCACTGATAAAAAAAAATCGCCGCAT
>APFE030690908.1:29031-84970 GCA_000404065.3 Pinus taeda | reverse complement strand
ATCTAGATGACCAAACAACCTGCCTCTAAAAAGAAGGAAACTGATTCATTACATTGATTTCTTGCTAATTTGTGAATGAATCATCTAGAAGAAGGTAAATAAGTGCTAAGTTACCTTACATACATCAAGTTACATCATATTAGGTGGAAAATAACATCAAAGAGTGAATCTGGTAGAAACTAGCCGAATTCCTGAGCTGAAGGTGAAAATCTGGGCCAAAAACTGTATGCGTAGCGCCCCTGATCCCTATGCGTAGCGCCCCTTTCAGCCTGTTTTTGGAGCACTTCATGACATCCACATTGAACTCATGATAGCTCGTTGGAAAGGCTTGGATGTCTACTTTCCAACCCAAGTATAATTTTCCAATTTGGAGCTCATTTTCCCCCTCCAAACTGAATTCGCCCAGAGGTACTACCTGCAGTTGGAAAAGGTGGTAGCATGGTGGTTTTCATGGTGTTTTTGGACATTTTGACCACCCAGAACTTGATGGAATGCCTAGGAAGTGGCTGTACAAGTGTATTTCTTCATGACAAATCCAAAACTACAAGCCATTTGTCAATTGGACTCCCAATCTTCAGGGTAGTGCGCTACTCGTAGAACCCAAAAACCTGTTTCTTAAGCCAAAATTTTTGAAATGACCAAATTTTCTCCAAATGTGCCCAAAATTGGAGTGAAGACCCTCCATCATGTGTCATGCTCAACGAGTGAATCCTCGGCCAAAACTCGAAGCGGATCAGGCCTTTTGTGTCGTTTTTTTACTTTGCTCAAACGCCTTTTGAGGACCTTGATTCTCGCTTTGCAAACATGCATTCGAGCCCAATAGTGAGTCTTCATGTGACGAAGCATGTCCTTGTCCCTATTTGCCTTCGCCAACAACTTCTCCAGATGAGTGTTGACCTGGATGAGCATTGATTCCCTATCAATAGGTGTCAAATCGTCGGGTCTCCTTCAGGCCAATTTCCAGTCTTCGCGGATCTTCCGCAGCTCATAAAGTTCATGCTCATCTTCCAACTGCTTGTTGCGCTACTCTAGGTAGTTGATCACCCATTTAGCCATCTGCAATTTCTTTTGCAGTGACTCATTCTCGGCCCTTTGTTCTCGGATGATCTCCTTTAGCTTGGAGCTAGGAGAGCTAGCATCAACATCAATGATATCGATGTCCTGGCCTCCTGAAGGACCCTCGTCAACCATGGGTCTCTTGCCCCTGTCCTGACTCTGTACCTGTGTTGTCAATGGAAGTGAGACCCCTTCCACATGATGTGGAGATAATACTCTCTCTGCTGATGGTGTTAACGAGACCCCTTCCACCCCGGGTGGAGATAGTACTCGTCGTGCGGCTGCAAATAAGGCCCTGTGGCCTTTCTGATATGTCACATATATGGGGGCATCAACATGCTCGTTCTCGGGAATGTCAAGCTGCTATGAAGGCCCTCCCTCATCATGAACCAACTCTGGTGGTGGCTGAGGCACTGTGAAAAGGTCACGAGCAATAAAATCCTCCCATGTAATGCCCTGCTGTGTTAGCTGATGAATCACCACGATTTTGATCAATGCATAATGGTATATGCTCCTGTGCTGCTGCGCTGGGATCTTCTTTTGCACTAAAGGCACAATCCTCTCTATGTTGCGAAATATAAAATATGGGATGTTCATCAGGCGCACCCTTGTAAAATGCATCAATAAACGGACATGGTATGCATAAAGATGTGAGAATCTGCCCTCACAACTAAAATATCGAATGATAAGTTTCATCAAAGGTGCAAACCGATCAATCAGGTAGTGGAAAGGAAAAACTCTACTTAAGTGCCTTATATACCCTGGTTTAATATATGGCTCATAATATGATCTCTCTAGTTGCTGTCGCTTATTCCATTGCTCCCCTATATTCGCAATTCTCGTGGCCTCTGCAATGGTTTCTGGTGACAAAATGAAATTAACTCCAGCAAGGTTCACATGGCCATCATGTAAATGGAGAACAAACAAGTGAGCTAATTCACGATGATGTTGAAACTATGAAATTAGCTCACAAAAATGATAGATGATTGGTGGCGAAAGCAATCCATGGCAAGTGGGCAAGCTTGAAATTGCACCATAGAAGTGGGTTCTTCTATGAGATGTTTACCACCTTTGCCACCTTTACGAGGTCTTTGTGGCACATTTCCCTCTGTGGTAGAATCACTTTCATTTTCTTGCTCATAAGATGACTCTGTATCTGACATGGTTTTGAGACCAAAATAGGTGCAATAGGAGGACTGCAATGTGTACGTTATATGTGTGAAGAAATCTCAATTTCAATGTATCCTCAAAAAACCAGTTGAAGCATCATAAACATTCTGCCATAGTGGGTATTTTGCTTGCTATATTTGGGCATAAACAATCACAAAGATGTTGTGGTATGAAGTGCTGTTGTCTACAATGTTTACAATGTTTTTAATACCCTATACAAAGTCCCTAGGGTTTGATTTATATTCTTAAACCCAACATCACTTGCATTTCTTTCAAACATACATTAAACACCATTCGACTTGATGCTTGAGTCAAAGGAGACACCTACTTGTAACTACCGGGGTGATTTGATGAGTTTTAGGCACAAAACACAGTGCTGGAATGGATGCGTAGTGCCCCCATTGTATGTGTAGCGCACCTCCCTGTGCGTAGCGCCTGTGTTAATTTACACAGGAAATGCGCGCCCAATGCGTAGCGCACTGCCCAGTGTGTAGCGCACCAATCCTATGTGTAGCGTGCACCTCCACTCTACCTCTAGGGTTTGAAACTCAGGTTTTCGCCCTCCACTCTTGACAAATGCTTCTTGCTTGGATATGTGGTGGAGTAAAAGACTTGTTTCACTTTATATGCACCCACAAAATATCTCATTTGAATAAATTAACTTCAAAACCCACTTTGTAAAGTTTGGGCACTTTCACTTTTGGTCTATTAATACAATGATGCTTTTTTTTTCCTTTTGCTTTTCTGAGGTTTGGACTGAAGTTCTTTGTTGATTTTTGTTTTCAGGGATAGCTGTAACATACTTTGGCAAAGGAGACCAAGGCTGCACTCGAACATTTGAAGGGTTGACAATTTTGACAATTTCTTACAAAAATGAGAAAGCGACTTATCTTCAAAACGGAGTTTTGAAGAGAAGTCCTAATTCAACTGTACAATAATGAAAATCATTGAAATGATGATCGATCAAAGACATCCCTCTAGCCTGCTGGTCTCCTAATACTTTGCAAGACAAAAATGATTCAACCCTAGACCTAAAACCTCAAAATTTAAAACACGATTGTGAATGACCTTGGAAAACTTTATTTTAATGCATAAACCTGAATCAGCAGTGCCAAACACGAGAGGAATGAGTGACACACAACCACTCCATCAGAGTTATTGCATGCCTAACGAAATGCAATTGATCAAACGGATGGGACACCTAAAACATGAAATGCAAAAAAAAGCTATTGATCTCTGATGGAGGGATAACTAGACCGACTCTAACAGTGTCCACTGCCACCATTCTAAAGAGGTGGGATCTAAAAATCCATCCCCATTTACAAGCAAATGAACTAGAAATGTTGCAAAAGCTAGTGGATATAACAAGTGTGTAGGTGAACTACATACACAGGAAACTTTGTTTTCTCCTAAATACTTGTGTCAAACCTCTCATTTCCTCCTTAAGCCTCACAAGCAAGATGACAAGAGGGTTTTATAGGAGAGAACCCATAAACACTATGAGGATACAACAACACCCCCAAGTGCTTGAAATCTTTATAAGACACCAATGGATGGCTTTTTTTGAAAAATTCACAGGGTATGATGATGAGGTGGCTCAGGAATTTTCTCATTCACTCACTCCACATAGTAGAATCCATGTCACTGTTATAGTTACAAGGCTCACTATAGATCTCACCCCAAAGCTCATCAGTAGGGTCACCACACTTCCCCTAAGAATTCCATGGAGAAAAGAAGACAAAACAGACAGTCACGTGGCAAAAAGGAAATTATTTTAGAAGGTGAAGAACCCACAGAGGATAAAAATGAAGTAAGGAGGGACAATCTACTATACCCATGGAATGAGGTAGGTTATCAATTCATCAAATATATCTCATGTGAGGGTAGATACAGTCTTGTTTATGGCTACCATTTTAGGATGCTTGAAGAATTAAGATTTGGGGTAGAAATATCATTTCACCAAAGACTTAGCATACCCTATTTCTTGATGCAATCACTCATAGACTCCAGTAGCAAAGTAAAGGAAGGAAATTCCAAACAAGTGGCTCAACATGGGTTGATCAAGATCCTCATTGAAGATGCCCTCCAAAACCTCAGGATCCCTATAACATGGTCAGTTTTCAGATACGTACTAGTAGAGGATGACATCAAAACCCTAACCTATGATGTTAGTCCTTCTGTCAATGAGGAGGAGGCAAAACAAGAAGAAGAAGATACAGAGCTAGATGGGGATGAGATGTATGAAGAAGAAACTAATACAGAGGAACATCATGAAGAAGAAGAGAAGGGGAATGATGCTAAAATAGAGGAGGAAATGAAGGAAGAAACTGATGGAGATAAGAAAGAATGGCAAGAAGAAGAAGATAAGAAAAAAAAAGAACTAAGTGGCTTAAGGGACAGAGAAGCAATAATGAGAGATCAACTTGAGAGGTAAAATGCATGGCTTAGAGGACAGATGCAGGAAAGGTAAAACCAACTAGCATGTATGGCCAGCCTCTCCTTGGAGGCCATCCAGTGTAGGATTCTAGCTAAATCCTATGCTCGTTACCTCAGAGAACAATGGCTACAATTTTAGATTAAAACACTAGCACAAAGGGGCACCATGCCATTTCGAGACTACAGGCAATTTACTAATATTTGTGATAAAGGTACACTAGATGATATAGCCAAAATGGTTGAGTTTTACTTGCACAACATGGCCTTCACATACATGAACGCTTGGGATCCTCATGTCAAGCTAGGAGATCTACAATTAATGGCTTTGGCATCATGGATGAACCATGAGGAGTCCAGAGCTACAAAGATGAAAAGAATATTGGCCAAAGAGAATAATTAACCTCTTTTCATTAGAGCTAAACAATCAAATCCCATGGCACTAATCAGCAACCATAATGTGATTGCAAATTATCCTCAATTGGCACCTAGACATCTTGCAGCCCAATAGCAAGCAATTTCACATTTTGAGGATATGTTTAGGCTACTAGGAGATGATAGTATACATGCTTGCTTAAGGAGATGAAACACACTGCCACACTGCTTGAAGATCAGAGAATATCACTCCCCTCAAAGGTTGAGAGAGGCACTCAACCGAACACCAATGTATAAGAAATCAATGCAAAGATTGAATGGATAGGCCTAAAACTCAGTCCACTGCTACTCCTAGGGATGCTAGAAGGGAGAAAAGAAGAAGAGGAAAAGAGGCAGTGGGAAGAAGTAGAAAGGAAAGCAAGCTTCTATGAACAAGAAGAAGAGACCACAACCAAGGCATGGGATGTCAGAGAGGCTACTAGTGCCATGAAGGACATGGACATTGACTAAGTTGCTCAGAGGATGAGCAACACTTTCAGTAGGGGGTTGATGATGAGCCTCATCATTGGGTAATTATATGGGCCTTAATTCACCTCTTAGCTTAGTCAAACCAACTATTCTCACAACTTATTAAATACTTTTGATTATATTTTTCTTATGGGATGAGTTAGAGTTGGATATTTTGCTTTATGGTCTAATGTGCAAGTAATGCGAGATTAAAGGGTAAAAAAAAGAAATTTTAGCAAAGACCTTGGTCAAAACTCGAATGGGACAAGGAAGAGGAATTACAGGAGGGAAATCCTCCTCATTCACTACCCCTCCATTTGAATATTCCTCCATCGGCTTAGAGTGCAAATAGCCAAATCATGAGAACTAGAAGGCAATCGAGCAAGTGGAAGTCAAAGCACTAGTTTATATCTAGTTTGGGAGTCGATGCTCCCCAATTTTAAGGAATTCATTAGAGACTTCAGTTGTATAAATAGAGAGGCCTAGGACCTCAGTAGGATTTGGACTTTTGATTGTAAAACTCTACTTTATTTTTGAGCTCCAAGACTTGTGACAGTTTTTTATGTAATCCATTGTTTTGATAATAAGAATGAGTTTTGTTTGGAGCCAGCACTAAGTGAACTCAGAGGGTTGAAGCTCTTAGGTTAGGGCCTAACCCTAGCAGCTAAGGCTCCTCATTATTGTACCTGTATTCTAGCGTAGATTCATGGTTTAATCATTCATTTGATTAAGTAGTTGTATTTCCATTACACTAGTGTAGCGCATAAATTCATGGTTTAATCATTCATTTTCTTAAGTAGTTTCATTTCCATTACATTAGTGTAGAGTAGATTGGTTGTGTTTCAAATTTCTAATTATCTCCTGAGCTTTGGAGTTGTTTTTTTGATTGAGCACTTTGTTCATTTCGTCAACATCTCTTTCCATCACTCTCTTTCTCTAATAGATCTCACTCATATTCTCATTTCCTTCAGCACGAAATGCTTAAGTGGAAGCCAATAAATCATGTCTTAGTTGGATTATACCCATAGATCTCCTTACCATCCAATCCACAACAAACTTGCCCAATCACCGTCCGATTCATTTCAATGTTTAACTCTATGCACTCCAAATATCCACTGTTGATCTATCTAGCTTGATCCAATGTATATCGTGTCATCTCAATACTTTATGTGCTCCAAATCTTCGTCATTGATCTGTCTAGTAGCTTGAGCCAATAGTTATCACATTGTCTCAATTCTTTATGTGCTCCAAATATCCACCGTCGATCTATCTAGCTTGATCCAATGGATATCACGCAATCTCATGTGGGTTCTTGCATGATCAATATCCACCCGATAGCATGCAAGAAAAGTGGTTTTCCTATGCTACGTGTCACCTAGTAGGCTAATTGCATAAAATTTTAGAATACATGTTATAGCTTTGAGGGCGCATGATAAACTACTCACCACCTACGAAAACCTGCTCTATCATTCCACACATTTTTTTTTTACCCTTTTGTCACCTCATGATTGTCAGTCTGCCTTACTTGATCTAACGGCTATTGCATCACCCACTCACCAACTAGCTTCACCTATCTCCACTGTTGATCAACCCCGCATAATCCAATGGCTATCGCACAATCTCGCGCAAATTCTTGCATGACCGATATCTACCCAAGACCACACGAGAAAAGTGGTTTTCCCATGCTACATGTCATTCACCTAGGCTAATCGCGCAAAATTTAGGAATTCCATTTACAGCTCTTAAGGCACGTGAAAAACTACTTACCATCTACAGAAACTACTTGTCTTCTGTTAATCATATTCGTTCATCTATTTACTTAATATCCCACAATAATATCTCTGCTACTCATCTTCCGTTAACCATGTTCATCCATCTATTCACTCAATCTTCATGATAAGATCTGTGTCATTCATCTCCCGTTAACCATGTTCGTCCATCCATTCACATAGTCTCTTGCGATATGATCTTTGTCGCTCATCTTCCTGTGTGTTGTTGCTCCATTACGTCACCCTTCCATTGATTTTGATCTCCACTTTCTCTTCCGCTTGACTCCTTACATGCTTGATTTTACCAAAAGAAAACCAAAAATGCAAAAACATATTCAGTTTAGTTTCTTTGCTTACACATTATTTTGGTTTGATGCTCTTTACTTCTGTAACTTAGATAACAACATTAAGTTAGTGTTGATTTCACAATTCTGCTTAGCATAGCTGTTTAAATGGTTAATTAGGATATGGTGTGATTTAGCATTACATGTTATTTTCTTCATTACTGCAGTAGAGTAGCTCTCTTAGAATAGATTTTCTCTTCTTCCATCAAAGAATCAAGCTTCTTCTGACTCTATAGAAGTCTGGCTTGGAACCCCTGGGGTCTCTCACCAGATGAACAGTGACAATAGGAAGGACCTTCACTTCTACTTATGCATATAGAACTGTCACCTCCAGGTTTGTACGAACCCTGGGTAGATAAGTAAAGGTAGTAGCCCAGGAGCTGCAGCATCCTTGCTGCAATACTAGCGCTCATCAAGTAAGTAGGGCTGAAATATGCAATTTACTTGACAATTTTAACATAGATATTTTGGGGTGTCTTAGTGAGCAAACAGATACCCTTAAAGTAAAAAATAAGCAAAAGGTTGAAAATGTTTCATTTTCTATCTTTTGTCCAAAATGTAGAAAGAAGCATGCCTTAAAAGAATGCCCTCTTGACTTAAAAAGTCTAGAAACCTCTGTTATATGTGTAGAAAATCATAATACAAAGGAATGTCCTTCAATACCAGGTCTTAAAGTTGTCTATCAAGAGGAAGAAATACCAAATCAAGTAGAACCCCTTTATTTTTTTGCTAAGAGACCATGGTAAAATCCACAACCAAATATGACTAAAAGTTTCAACACTCAAGTGTATTCATAACCATCAAAAAGTAATTGGACTGCACTCATGCCTTGGCAACCTTGGCCTCAAACTTGGGCACGAGGATGGAAAAATACTTATGGCAAGTATCCTCAATATACTCAATTTCAACAACCTTATCCTATTTTTCCACCACAATATTTTTCTCAACCTGTTCAACCATCTCAACCTCAAAATTCAAATCCAAAACTTTCAATACCGTTTCCACAAAGACCAAATCAACTACCTTCCCAACCATTTCCAAATCCAAATAATAAAAGTTCACAACTTGTTTACAATGTGGAAGGATATAATTTCCAAACTTACATGATAACTCCATTAGATCTAAACAACGTTCAACTAAGATCTGGTAGAGTATTGGAAAAGAAGTTACCATCTATTGTTATTTAGGAATCTATAAAAGAAAACCTCTCTAAGGAAGAGACATCCCCTCATCAAGAGGAAAATTTTCAAAAACAAACCACCCTTGCACATCCTGATAATGTTCCAATAAACTCAACTCCCATCATAGAACAACCTTCAGTTTGTGTTTAAACACCACTTTTTCCTAAAAGATTGAAAATTGATAAAGGGGTAGAAAAATAGATTGTGTTGCCTGATTATGATATGATGGATGAATTGAAGAACGTTTGCATAAAAATTACTTTGTTACAAGCTATCAAATAAATACCAATATTTTCAA
Source organism: Pinus taeda (assembly GCA_000404065.3). Classification (NCBI taxonomy): domain Eukaryota; kingdom Viridiplantae; phylum Streptophyta; class Pinopsida; order Pinales; family Pinaceae; genus Pinus; species Pinus taeda. The sequence continues at coordinate 75,837 of APFE030690908.1, read as the reverse complement.
AGACAATTAGGGAGTTAAGTAATAAAAAACATGGAATAAAAAGAAAAGTAGTAAAAGGAATCCAGTTAGTCGGGAAAACTAAAGATATCATGATGGGGAAAACAAAAATTCATAAATATCTTGATCCAGGAAGTCCCATTATGCAAACACACATCAATGGTATTGAAATTCCAAAAACATTAATTGATTTAGGAGCAACCATAAACATCATGAGTAAACAAATTATGAATTATTTGAAACTCCCTAATCTTCAATATACACCTACATTATTATAATTAGCAAATAGATCTATTATCAAACATGATGGTGTGTTAGAATATATATTTGTATCCTTAGATTCTTGGGAATATCCTATTGACTTTATGATATTGACACCCAAGAATAATTTAGGAGTAATGGCACAAGTGTCCTCGGACACGTAATTTTGTTAATAAGAAAACAATTACATATGGAATTCTGCAAGAGTTTACACCCGAACAACAAAACACTCTTGCAATGAGCTATTTATAAGCTCAATGTCCTAACTACCTCTAATTATGGATCACTTATAAAATAACCAGTGTCCACTTACAATAAAAGCTATTCTAACAACTTACTAACAATTCTCCTAAATTAGAGCCTAAGATATGACACATATGTAGAGTCATATCTTTTTACAACAATACACTAATTATAAATGTCTCCAATAAATAATTAAATATTCTAGATTAATAATTATTAATTTAATATATTAAATTAATAATTATTTTATTCTAACTTTACAACCTATGATAATATTTATTTTGGATCATCTAACGTTCCCCTCTATGATCCAAAGATACATTACAACGGATACCAAGTTCATCCCTAAACTTAGTAAATTTTATTCTGCCAAGAGGTTTCATGAAAATGTCAGAGATTTGATCTTCTGAAGGACAATAATTGGCTTGAGGACATCTTTGGCAATGAGAGATCTGATATGATGATACTTGGTGTCCCCATGCTTTGTCTTTGAATGAAAAGTTGGGTTCTTGGCAAGCTTGATGGTTGACTGGTTGTCAATGAATAATGACATACCTTTTGCCTAAGAAATGCCCAAGTCCTGCAAAAACGCAACCAAACAATTTCACATGTTGCTTCTCATGTTGAAATGTACTCTGCTTCTGCTGAAGAAGTGGCCACTATAGCTTGTTTCTTATAACTCCAAGACACTGCTATTGACCCCATGTTCATTAAATAACCTGACGTTGATGCTCGATCATCAATACTTCCAGCAAAGTCGGTGCTTAAAAATCCACCAAGTACAAAGTTTTTAGTCTTTGTGTAAAGAAGACCAAAATCTTTTGTTCCTTGGATACATCAAAGAACTCTTTTGGTGTCATTCTAGTGGTTGTCTTGGGGTTCCTGCATAAAATGAGAAATAATACTGACTACATAAGATAGATCAGGGTGAGTATTTGTCAAATAAATCAAGCTGCCAATCAACTGCCTATAAGTAGTGTTGCCCACCATGTCCCCCCTTCAAATTTTGAAAGTTTCAAGTTTTTCTCCATGGGGGTAAGAATGGGCTTGCAATCCTACATTCCAAATCACCAAAGAACCTTTGTTGCATACTTACTCTGAGAAATGAAAATATGATGTGGACGTTGGAAGACTTCAACTCCAAGATAGTAGTGAAGTAATCCCAAATCTGTCATCTTAAAACCTGCATGTAACTCTATTTTCACCTGTGCAATATGATCATCATTGTTTCCAGTACAGATCAACTCATCTACATACATAACAAGAATCACAATATAGTTGTCGCACATGCAAAGTATCATTAGTTTCACTGTGTTGAAAACCAACTTTCCTAAGGTATTCATCCATTTTTTCATACCAAGCTCAGGGAGCTTGTCTTAACCCATATAAATCCTTGATTAATTTGTAGAATTTATGTTCCTTCCCTTTAATTTCAAAAACCGGTGGTTGTGTCATATACATTCTTCCTGTAAATCCCCGTTGAGGAAATCACTTTTTACATCCATTTGATGAATTTTCCACCCTTTCTGAGCCACCAATGCAAGTGTTAATTGGATGGTGCTCCATTTATATGTAGCAGCAAAAGTTTCCTCATAATCAATGCCTTCCTGCTATGAAAAACCTTTAGTGACAAGTCTTGCTTTATACTTTTCAAGTTCTCCCTTTTGGTTGTACTTAATTATGTAAACCCATTTGCATCCTATGGGTTTAACATTTTGAGGAAAATCAACAAGTTTCCAAGTGTTGTTATCAATTACTGCTTGATATTCTTCAATCATAGCATGTTTCCATTCTTTATGTTCTACTACTTCGTTGTATGTGGAAGGTTCAGTAAAATCATTTCTATCAATGCAAAATTTCCTTCACTTTTGTGTGACTTCCTTGTTCCTGTTTTATGCTGCTCATCAAGCCTTACATCTTTCAAAAGTTGAACTGCCCATTTTGGTAGTTGATGCTCACTTGTTTGAGATTATGAAAAGTCACCATCATTGTAAAGGGGATTAATGTAAATGATGTTCGTCGATCAGTCGAAGATTCTGGATAATCATTATCAGAAGAACTGCTACTACTTGGAGATGTGGATGAATTGCTAGAAGATCCAGATGGTGTTGTTGAAGTAGAAGGACTAGATGAATGATCTTCAGATGAAGGAAAATCAAGTTCATACCAATTTGATGAATTTGGTTGAATTTGCATATTTCCTTTTCTTTGGCTGCCTTTAGTTTCTAACTTTTAAAGAATACTTTCTATTTCTTCAGCACTCTTACTCTCTATTACATAAAAAATTACATCCCTGCTCACAATAAATTTTCCATTGGTCAAAAGAAGATATTCTTTCTTCTCACCAAAATATTCAATTATTGTGAATTTCAAACTTCTTGAGTCAAGCTTAGTTCATTTTTCTTTCAGAACTATGGCATAACATGGTGATCCAAAAACTCTAAGATGTTTAACTCAAGGTTTAAAACCAAGCCAAGCTTCATAAGGTGTGATTCCATCTAAAGAAGCAGTTGGAGATCTGTTTCTTAAGTAGACAGCTGTATGAATTGCTTCTACCCAATAATTTCAAATGCTTCTGACTTTTGCTTCAAGAAATAAACCCAGGTCATTCTACTGAAATCATCAATGAATAGTAAGAAATATTTGCAACCACCGAATGAAGTTTGTAGTGGTCCACAAACATCACTGTGAACTAGTTGTAGTAGCCTGTTTGCACGCCATGAACTTGTTGGAAAACTTTCTCTACTTTGTTTTCCATAAATGCAAGATTCACATTTTGCATTTTCCTTTTTGAAATTTGGAAATCCCTTAACCATCCCTTGTTTTTGCAATTGAGAAATACTATCAAAATTTAAATGTCCATATCTTACATGCCACAATCTTATAGGTGAAATTCCTATAGTCACCGCCCCTGCAAAGTTAGAATGCCTTGGAATAATTGTCCCTTTCATCCTTAATAATTTTCCATATTCATAACCTGCCATCACTGTTTGAAAGATCTGTTTGACTAAATTAATCTTAACTAATCCATCTTCCATAATTATCCGATGTCCCGCTTGTCGAATCATGACTAAAGATAACAAATTTTTCCTAAAGGTTGGTACATACCATACATTTGAAATTATTTTTTCTCCAATGTCAAGGAGAAAAAATTTAACTGCACCTTTTCCATAAGGAGTATGTTTTGTATCATCTTCAAGAAAGATGGAATTAAGATGGAAATCTTGAAAATTCCAAAAGAATCTCGTCAAAAAGTCATGTGCTGAGTTGCTCTTGAATCCAAGATCCAAGCATCTTCATAATCACTTTTAAGATAGGAGGAAAGTTGTAATGCCAGTGAAGAAGTAAAGACATATTCTAAGTCATTATCATCTTGATCATTTTCAAATTGTGTTGAGTGCTGATGAAACTTGTGAATTCCATTAATAGAAGTTCGACAATCTTCAGCATAATGTCCAACTTTGTTACATATTCGACACACAATTTGACTTAAGTCTCTTCCTCTTCCTGTCCTCTACCTCTACTTTGACTTCTGTTTTGAGGTTGTCCTCTACCTTAATTTTTATTTCCTCTTCCTTGAAAATAGCCTCTTCCTTGATTGTTTCCTCTACCTTGAAAATTACTCCTGCTTGAATTGTTGCCATTGTTAAAGTTGTTTCCTCTGCTTTGGATTTGACCTCAACTTTGTACATTATGTGCTGTTTGATTTTGATTGTAATTCCTTCTACCTCTACTTCTAGAACTGTCAGTTGATGATTTACTAGTGCTGGCCTCTATGAAAAAAAACATCTTCACCAACTTTCTTTTTCTTCCCAAAGGTTTTATCTTGTTGGGTCAACATTTCGCAAAGCTCATCAAACTTTAGCTTCTCTAACTTTCCATTTAATTGTAGAGTTTCCAAAAAATGTGTGTAGGAAGAAGGAAGTCAAACAATTAAAATTGTGACCATAAACCTATCATCTACTGCTTGAAAACCAACATTAATGATTTCCTACTTAATATTCTTAAGTCTGGAGATGTATTCAAGAACATCACCCCCTTCAGTCAATTTTTGTTGCAACAATTTTAATTGTAGATCAACTTTCTTTGATTCAAGTTGAGTATCAAAGAATTCTTTAAAAATTCACAAGGCAGTCCATGCATCTGTAGCATTTGCTATATGGATATACATTTCATCATTAATAGGAGATTTAATGAGAACTAATGCTTTGGCATCCTTAACTTCCCATTTTGCTAGTGCAGCTGCATCTATGGGTTTATTTGGCTTAATATCACCATCATATATATCATGCCACAGTTCATTATAAATGAGAGTGATTTCGATGAGGCGTTGCCATGTTTTGTAAGATTTTGTGCCTTCAAGTTTGTCGGAATCAGAAAACAAATTAATCAACTTTGACATTGTAGTGTTGAATCTTCACACCAAGAATCAGGCTAAAAAAAATATCAATATGGGAAACACAACATGCAACACACTACACAAAAACGATCTATCAGGGCTTGGCCTTAACCCTCATATAGTCATTGAAACAAGAGAAAAATTACTGAGCTTTGCACTTGGTTCTAGTCAATTTCTCAAAAATTTACAAGGTAACTTTCAAAATTTGACTTTTACAATGCTCTTGCAAATCCTAGTAAAAAGAAATGTTACCCACCCCCAAAGTAAAATTACTTTGAGTTACAATATCACACTTATCTCTCCAAATAAAAACTACAAATAAAATCTCATTATTACTCCAAAATTTACTGGCCCAAATATTTACAAATGAGATTTCATTTCCCATCTCACATGAATTTGGATATGTGGATAGATTTGTTGGAAGCATTGGAACGCGCTGCTGAAGACCATATAGCTAATGGGCATGTTACTGGAATCTGACGACACTTTAATGAGAATTATTATGAGATGTTATTGGCACTTGACGAGAATTATACTGAAAAAACAAATGAATTCAATCATTCCTACAACGAAAATTCACACATGATGTCGCAGGCCTCAGTGGAATCAAAAAATGTTGAAGGGAGTTATATGAGTTCGGCTTTTCAGTATGTGAACCAGTCAGCTTGGGCTTGGATCTGTTCATTGCAATGGAGTTTTTATTGTGTCTGTATTTCAACCATCTACGAAAATCAGGGTTGTCTCTTATTATCTACACAAAACATTTTTCATGAAGGTACATGAGTTCATCCAAATCCTCTTTTGGTTGGCTTCACACTGGCTTCTCCTGGCTAGCTTCATGCTAGCTTCTACTTGCTTCATCTAGCTTCACATTGGATAACAGGGCAGTTGTTATGGGAGATCATGAAGAAGAACAACGATTTCCTCATGAGACAAAACAACAAAAGCAGCGCTAGGGTTCTCTTGAATGATCTGAAGTCGAAGTCATGTTTTTCTACATTTTCTAGATTGAATTGACTGATGCTTTCCTCCCCATTAAATCTTACTCCACAATGATACGCACAAACAAATATTTTGATATGACTGTGTGGTACCTATAGGAATTGCGGTGTACCAGTGTGAGCCTAAACAGTACTAACATTCCAAACAAAAAAACCAAAATAACCAAAAGTTGAATTCATTCATTCATGGGATGATCTGGGAGTTGTGCTTGCAACAACAAAGACAAAGAAGCTGAACATGCCTGCAGATTCTATCCATAGATCATTTCTGAAGAAAGAGTTCTAAAAAAAGAAAAAAAAGGCCAAAGCTTGGCAATTAAGAACTTGGTTGAGCATATCAAGCAACTGGTTGGTACTCGAGGAAATGTATGGGTAATCAGTGCATAGAATGTGGGCAAATCAACTTTGATTAATGTGATTGGGAAGCACGTTGGAGGTAAGGTTGCTCAACTCACTGAAGCTCCAGTTCTAGGCACTACACCGGGGATCATTAGGATCTAAGGGATTCTGCCTGACAAGGTGCAATTGTATGACATGCCAGGCCTTCTACATCCGTATCAGATACCAACACAATTGAACAGAGAATAGCATAAGTTTGGCAAAAGTTGAAGTGGAGCAAATAATAGAAATTCAAGACACAACAATTTTTTATAATAATACAAAAATTGATTTTCAGATTTAAAAATCTAAAATCAATAAAATAATAAAATTTCTTTTCTTTTGAACAAAAAATTGGACAATTTTCATACCAATCATTTATTGATCAATTTAATGGAGTTTTCCAAAAACTTGTAGAGTTGGAATCTCCTCCTCACATCAACTACATTACTGGAGCTATAATACCACAATAATGGCAGAAGTGTCCTCAGACACGTAATTTTATTACTAAGAAAACAATTACATCTAGCATTCTACAAGAATTTATACCCAAACAACAAAACTCTCTTGCAATGATCTATTTAGAAGCTCAATGTCCTAACTACCTCTAATTATGGATCACTTATAGAATAACAAGTGTCCACTTACAATAAAAGTTATTCAAACAACTTACTAACAATTCTCCTAAATTAGAGCCTAAGATATGACACATTTGTAGAGTCAGAATTTTTTACAGCAATATACTAATTCTAAATGTCTCCATTCAATAATTAAATATTCTAGATTAATAGTTATTAATTTAATATCTTAAATTAATAATTATTTTATTCTAACTTTATATAACCTATGATAATATTTATTTTGGATCATCTAACAAGGAGGACACCCGCTGATTCTAGGAAGACCATGGTCAGCTACATTTTATGTTTTTATAAGTTGTAGATATGGTGATATGTTTATCTTTGATGGAAGTTCAAGGAAGAAATGAACATTATATCCTCCTGCAAGAACAACAATAGAGGTGTAAAGTGAATAATGGATAGATGATGATATTGATATACGACAAATCTTTGCTACTTCACAAATAGATGATGAAGATCATATTTTAAATCTAATGGAAAGTAATGAATCTTATTCATATTGTGAATCTAGTCAAAGCTATCAAGAATAATGTAATATTGAATATCTATCATCTCGTCAAATGTCTTTACATTCTATGGAGAAATTTGGCAATTCATTAACATAAGTTTTCCTAGTGAAAACTTTAAATATTAATGATAATCTGGAAGAATCTAAAAAGGAAGAATTGATAAAAATGTTACAAGAACATTCCTCTACTTATGTGTGGGAATACATTGATATGAAAGGATTGATCATACCACTTTTATACATCATATCTATATTGAATAAAATTCCAACCCAATCCAAAAACCCTAGAGAAGAATGAATCCAAATTTAAGAGAAATTATTAAAGAGGAATTACAAAAAAAAATGAAAGTAAATTTCATTTATCCAATAGAAAATAGCGAGTGGGTTTCACCATTAGTAATTTTTCCAAAAAGGAATGGAAAATGGAGAGTATGCATTGATTACAGGGAATTAAATATAGCTACTTTAAAAGATCATTTTCCACTTCCGTTTATAGATCAAGTTTTAGATACAATGGCAGGAAAAAAAATCGTTCTTGGATGGTTTTAGTGGATATAACCAAATCCAAGTAGCTCTAGAAGATCAAGATAAAACCACTTTTACCTGTCCATGGGGAACCTATGCTTACCGAGTACTTTCTTTTGGGTTATTTAATGCACCTACAACATTCCAAAAGGAAATTTTAGGCATTTTCTTTGATCTAACTCATGATTGTGTAGAAGTTTACATTGATGTTTTTACAGTCTATGGAAATTGTTTTGAAGAAGCTCTTAAAATTTTGGAAAATTTTCTCATTAGATGTAAAGAAGAAAATATCTCATTAATTCATGAAAATTGTTTTATGATTTTTACTGAGGGAATTTTTTTAGGACACCATATTTTAGGGAATGGAATTAGAGTGGATACATCTAAAGTGGAAGTTATTTCTAAATTATTAGTTCCAACCTGTCAAAGACATGTTAGAAGTTTTGTTGGTTTTACTGGTTATTATAGAAGATTCATAGAAAACTTTACAAAAATAGCCTCTCCACTTTTCAAATTGTTTACAAAAGGTTGTGAATTCATCTGGAACTCTTACTAGCAAAAATATTTTGAAAAATTGAAAGAAAAGATCTCTAAAGAACCCATTTTAAGAGGACCAAATTAGAAATTACCTTTTCACGTTTCAACTGATGCCTCAGATATAGCTTTAGGATTTGTATTAGGACAAAAGGATTTAACTCCTTATGCCATTTACTGTACCAGTAAAAATTTGAATCCTGCAAAGTTAAATTACATTGTGATAAAAAAAGAGTTTTTAGTTGTTGTACATGCCATCAATAAATTCTGACATTACATCACCAGGTATGAAACATTCAAACATATAGATCATTCTGCAATTAGATATCAATAAACCAATTATTAATGGCAGAATTACAAGATGGCTATTGTTATTACAAAAAATCAATATTACTATTTTGGATAGACCTGGAAAACAAAACACAGTTGCTGACTTTCTATCTAGAATCCAAAATGATAATAATGATGTTCTTGTAGAAGATAATTTTCCTGATGAATATGTTTTTGTAGTATATATTAAATCTCCTTGTTTTTCAAATATTGCTAATTATTTGGCTACATGGAAGTTAGCATCATATTTGTCTCCTCAAAATAAATAAATAATAATAATAATATTTAAAAAAAAAATTCAAACTAGTGCAACCTATTCCTCGACAAATGAAGAATTATACAAGACATGACCTAACCTAATCATTCGAAGATGTGTTAGAGAAGATGAAGTACCAAAAATATTGAAGGTTTGTCATGATGAACCACGTGGAGGACATTTTGCTGATAAAATAATTGCTTATAAAATCCTTCTCTTAGGATATTACTGGCCTTCTCTTTTTAAGGATGCCAAGGAATATGTTAAGAGATGTGACAAGTGTCAAAGAATGGGAAACTCGATTCCTTCATATGAAATTCCTTTACAGCCTCAAGTACTTATTGAACCTTTTGAAAAATGGGCTCTAGATTTTTTTGGTCCAATCAATGTACCATCAAGACAAAAAATGTATATTCTTATTTATACAGATTATGTCACAAAATGGGTAGAAGCTAAAGCACTTTCTTTTGCTACTGAAAATGTTGTAGTTTCATTTATTTTTTAGGATATTTTCACTCGTTTTGGTGTTCCAAGGGAAATTGTGATAGATCAAGCCACTCAATTCACATCCAAACTAGTATAGAAGATAATGGAGGAATATAAAATCAAACATCAAAGGTCAACTCCATATCATCCACAAGCCAATGGACAAGTTGAATCTACCAACAAAGTATTTGAAGCAGTTCTTACCAAAACTGTGCATTTGCATAGACAGGATTGGGTAGAAAAGATTCCAGAAGATTTGTGGGCATATTATACCACATGGAGAAATACAACTCAACGCACTCCTTATGAACTTGTTTATGGAAAACAAGTCATGTTTCCTATTGAGTTCCAGATATGGACTTTTAAAACAACAGCCAAATTGGGTTTTGATTTATCAGAAGCCCAAAGACAAAGAATGGAGAAATTGAATGAACTTGATGAGTTGCGACAAGATGTTATTCAAAGAACCAATATAGTCCAATAGCAAAGATCTAGGTGGCATGATAAGTTTATCAAAGAAAGAAAAAATCAGCCCCATGATTGGGCATTGCTTTTTTATTCAAAATTTAAAGATTTTCAAAGAAAAATTCAAACTCATTAGCTTGGTCCATATGAGATTGAAATTGTCTTTGATAATGGAGTAGTCATAATCAGAACTACTGATGAAGAGAAGGTGACCTTCCCTGTAAACCATTAAAAAGGGAGGAATTCATAAGAAATCTGCAAGATATTATTGATTTGAAGTTGGTCAAGGAAGACTCTTCTTCCCCTCCAACTTAGTCTTGTACTTTCTTTTTCAAAAATTAAAATTTAAAAATAATATATATATAAAATAAAATTGTATAAACATGAAAACCAACATCGATTGGCATGTTTATACAAAAAATCCAAGGTTAAAACCAAAAGTTCTTGGCAGCTTAGATTTTCTTTTTCCTTATTCCAGTCCCATTTTATTTTTATTCCTTTTTTTCTCCTTTAAAATAATGCAGCTATGGAATTGTCAACAGTCTGTAGCTTTAATAGAATTCTGCATCTGAATTGGCAGAATGTGACCAGAGCAAATGGAAATGAGGATAAAAGAAAATTCCAATGAAGATTTCTACTGAAGCTATTGGACAACCTACAAAAGACAAATCAAAAGCAGTGAGATAAAGGAGCAAAGGTATGTAAATGTTGAGTTATAATAAAGGTAAAACATTTGAATTATGAAATAAAAAGATGAGTAACCATTGTTACTGCCATATTGAATATTGATTAACCTTAATTATTTTCGTGCAACTTGGGTTTAATGAAAATATCAGTGTCTTGTCAACCAAGTTGGAGTTTCACCATGATATAATCACCCTCACCTATCCATTCATCATTGCTCTGCATGTCGAACACTTCCATCTTACTCAACCTTGTTTTAGCTTTGAGACCACTCTCACCTAAAACTATGTTTTCCTAACTCATTTCATACTCAAATTCATTCCCATTCCTTAAACCTGTCAAAAGATCGATTATGGGTTAGACTTCCTCTACCATGGGGGTCATTGTAAGGTCAAAGCTAAATAGAATTAGGTTTCTAGAGGGATACCCACAGGTCAAACAAATGTTTCAATAGGTTGGGTGGCTTAAATTTGTGGAGAAATTCGATGGCCATGAAAAGGAGGTAACAAAATATTTTTTTAGGGTTTATGACGATGTTGAATTAGAAATTGGGGACTTGACATTGGTGTTGATAGAATCCTTCATAGTAGAAGCAACAGGATTTCCAAGAATTGGAGAAAGTTGGTTTAAGAATAGAAGAATTGAAGAAAGAGAATGGAGGGTTTTTCTCAAGAATCTAGGTATGAATATTTTTTAGTTTAAAAAGGGAATACTAGTCATGGCTTTGAAGAATTAATGGAGAAACTCATTGCTAATCATTCAAATGTTTATAACTTTTAAAGGAATATTTGGTAATATATTCTTTTATCGTTCAAGATTAATGATGAATTTTCTAGATGGAAATGAAATTAACCTAGAATATTTTCTACTTCAAAGCTTAAGAAAATTGGCTCATACCATTCAAAGAAAAAATCAATCTATTGATATTGCTCTATATCATCATGGTCTAGTAAAAATCTTGATTCAAGCACATCTTAGAAACATTGGAGATAATTGGGAAGATTTATTAGTTAGAAATCATTTCAAGGAAGTAGAAATAGAAGAGCCCGGTGATAAAACAGAGAGAAGTAGAAGGAATTTTCCCATAAACGATAATTCGCCTCTAGAACAAGAGAAACATTCAGAAGATGAGACTCCTCTAACAAATACATTAGTAAATCCTAAAAAGACAAATATTAAGAGAAAGGTAAATAGCACTAAGGAAGGAAGTTCATCTAAAAAGAGAACAGGGCAAGGAAAGGTTAAGAAGCATCCCCTTGTTACTAAATCGTCATCCAAACCATCATCTTCCATAAGAAGAAGTGAAAAGCTCAATAAGAAGTTGCATGAACAACCTCGATAGTCCCCGGAATTTGTTGATTTGGAGAAATAGGAAATGGAACTTATAGTTCCACCATCACTAATATTGTCACCTACAGTTCCATCATCACCAATGCCATCACCCACAATTGCCAATCTAGTTAGAAGGACCCCAAAGATTGATCTTGTGCAACAAGAAATATATGGCTATATAAAGTATTTGGAAAGAAAAGCTACAGGTAAAAACATTGCATCATCCTCAAATAAGGAGAAAATAAAGCAGTCAATTCTAATATCTCAAAAGAACATCAAGTTGAAGAAATCCTCAAACAAGAAATTTATGAATTAGAAATACGGAATAGACATCTAAAGCAGGATAATTAAGTAGTAAAAGTGCATAATGGAATCCACAGAACTCATAATGAAAATATCCTGCTACACCTTGATATGTGGTATAAGAAAAAAAATAAATTGATAGCTGAGAACAAATTTCTTAAAAGGAAGATTACGTGCCTACAACACAAATTCTGATGAAAAAACCGAGGATGACAATCACTAGTAAGGAGTTAAGGAGAAGAAACTTGGATGTCCTTGCTCAGGTATCTGAGGAGGTTCAATAACAATAAGGACTCACAAATTTTGAAATTTTGCATGAGGACATGCAATGTCTTCTGTGTGGGGGAATGTTTAACCCTACAATTTCTTATTTTTTACAACCCTTTTTCACTCTAATCCTTCCTTTTTGACCTTCATAACTACAATTTGGGTATCCATTTACAAGGTTGAAAGCATAGTAGGTACATAATCAGCTTATATTTGAAAATTTTCAATTGTATTTATTATTTAACTTCATATCTAGTTGAGCTACAGAATTACAGTGATTTTGTAGTTGATGAATGCTTTTGTAGCTAAGTCTAAGATTTGATAGGTTGTGGAGCCTTAGACAGGAAACAAGGCACATGGGTAGTTGAAAATTAACTACAAAAACGATTTGTTCCTATTTTCAAAATTCGTCGAAGAAGGTACTCTATCAGTTCGATCAAAGGATAAGTTAGCCATCGTGAAAGGTGAATCAAGCGAGCGAGATGCAGATTTTCGGCCTCATGATTTGTTGCATTGATAGAAAATCATGAGAAATATTATAATATCTTATATCTTCAGTTAATTATAGCCAATGTAAATTAGCATAGGCGTGAAGATCTGAAAACATTTATTGCATAAGGGTTTTATAAATATACCTCTCAACATGGCTAAAACAAACTTGAATTTTATTTGTAAGCACTTTGTTTTTTATATATATATATAAACTTTGTTTCGGTTCCATTCTATTGTGTGATCTCAATGTGTGGATAGCTAGCCTATGAAAGCTTGATAGTACTACCTGCTTCTCGTAGGAGGGCCCCTTGAGATAGTAAGGTCTTCGTTCATTAACAGTTAATATTTTAGTTTATATTTCCTGTAGATTTCTATCAATTCATTTGAATAATTAAGTTTTGATTCTTAGATACAAATTTAATATTGCTTCTTCTAATCATTTTATTGTTCAAGTCAAAATACATTTCAGATGCACATGGATAGAGTACAATCTAAGATAGCAATAGCAGTATAAGATTTACATTGTAGTGATTTTCAATTGCAAAACTAATCCTTCTTTAAGTTAGAACAAATTCATTTAAATGTGACTTCAGAGAGTGATTTGGTTTAAATGCAAGTGTGATTTAGTTTTAATTAAGTATGGTTTATGATTTTCATTTAATAAAGTGTGATTCATATTAAATCAAGTGTGGTTTTGAGTGTGATTTACATTTAAGTAGTTATGGTTTTCAAGAGTGATTTTTCATAGTTAAGCAAGTGTGATTTTAAGAGCAAGAGTGATTTTATTTTAAAGCAAGTGTGAGTGTGATCATTATTCAAGAAAGTCAAGTAGAATTGATTTCATTTTGTATAAGTTACATAACTATAGAAAAAACATTTCCATTTCGATAACTCAAGTTAACTTAGGAATTAAATGAGTGACAAAGACTCTTAACACATACAATGCACATACACTTCATCGGTTTACTAGCACTGGTTGATCATTCATGTAAGTAATTTAACATCAATTAAATTAAAAAACACCGACACTTAACAATTTCCAAGAAATCATAAACACATTTTTTTCGGTTATTGTTGTAGATCTTCCAACCACACTTCCCTCAATAGAGGTTGTGGGCAAACCTGCGACTACATTTTTTGTGATATGATTCCTAATTAAACAAGGAAAGAAATGCAATGACTTGAACAAGAACAAGGAAAGAATATAGGAGAGGGACTAAAGCCTCTGGGTTGGGCCCAAACCCAAGGGTTTCATCCCTCAAAAATCAACTCAGATGCAAGACAACAGTAAACTTCTCATCAATAGAAAATAAGAGTCACATGCATCATATGAAAGATGAAAATAATAGTATCAAGCACTAGGCTCTCAGTAGCTACTCTTGTATTCAACAAAATTTTGAACCCTAATGAGCCTTTAGGCTTGTGTATTTTACAAAAAGTATTCGAGGGGTAGATCCTTTGAAAGGAGGACTTCTCCCCTCCAAAATATTGAAATTACTAGATCTGGTTCCCTTGGATCTTCACATGCACTTGAGTTCCTTGGTTTCTAGTGAATTTGAGTTGGTCATGAAGAATATTTGATCTCAAGCTGAGTTGGAGTGTTATTGTAGTGGACAATCCCCCTATATTCTCTCTGGATGTCTCCAATAAGCCCCTGTACAAGAAATATCTCCAAAAATGCTCATTTCTCCTACATGTTAATCACACTAGGCCATGCAAAACGAAAAGCACCCTTTAGTCTTCCTACTAAGAATATTATGGCTAAAAATTCAAATTAATGTGAGAAAATGAGAATTCTAAGGGCTGGAGGATAGCACAATGGTCCTCAAAATATAGATATTAGTGGGACCCATCATCGCCCCCTTACTGAAGGCATTTCTCACCCTCTGAGAAACTCAATCCCTGATGTGAAGTTCATTCATGGCCCTAGTGGCCTCTCTAACATCCCAAGGAATCTCAAATGGTGTGCCTTACTATGGATAGAAATCTACATTTTCTTCTATGTTTGTCCACTTTTTTGTTCTTCTACCTGGTTTCTTCTCTCCTATAGGCCCAACAGTAAGGGAGGACTAAGTTTGAGTCATATCCACTTGATCTTTAACCTTTGCATGATTATTTTTTATAGTGGGGTTCTCTCCAAGGCATTCCTTAGTCTTTCTAGAGAGTGATACTCTCTTATTTGAAAACTATGAGGCAAAGCATGCCATCTGCTTTAGCAATCCTGCAAACTTTCTATCCTCAACATCCTAAAGGTGTTCTCAAAATGGAGGATAATTTTTTCTTTGGCTACCATATACTGAGGTGCCAATTCAAGATCAATGGAGAGGAGGCTATGGTTACCGATGACAGCCTTGGGGCTCACTAATTCTGCTCTTATGTATAAAGCCTCCCTCACTTCTTTTGTCATCACCCTCCTTACTTCTTTAGTTGTTTTTTCTTCATGGGTTAACCAAGAGGCTAGTGCCATTAGTATCGTTTCCCCTAATCTTGAGTTGGGGTCCCAAAAGTTCATTTTTATGAGGATCATATTGTGCATGTAGAACTCAACCAGTTTGGCTCTATTCTCAATACTTTCCTTTTGGATTCAATGAACTTTATGTATTCTTTGAAAGGTAGATATCCATATTTTTCTAATGTATTTATCTACAATTGCAGCCATAACTCCTTGAGGAAGATGGCATAGGATTTGGATGCTTTCCTGCATTGTATGGCTTCCATGGATAAAATTTCCATAGTGGCAAGTTGTACCTCTTTTTCTTGCAGATGCTCTCTTATCATTTTGTTCTTTGTTTGTAGTTTCTCCTTCATGGTTGACTCCCTTAGCCTTAAGTTATTAAATTCCTTAGTCATTTCATTCACTTTTTCCTCCATGATTCCCACATCTTCCACCTTCTTGGATCTTGCAATTTGCATCCATCTATAAGTTTTTTATCTTTCCCTTTCCAACTCAAAGAAGAGTGGTATTTCAAATTTCTCAGGTATAATCCTACCCCCCTCAACAAATTTTTAGTAATATTTAAGTTTAGGTTGTGGATCAGGCTCCTGGAGTTCTTGGAGACCTTATTCTTTACCTTTGGATGTGGTTTCCCCTTCTTGTAGCATCTCTTGTTGCTCCCACAGAAGACCATGTTTCTCCTGTAGTAGTCCTTGTTTCTCTTGTAGCTCCTTTGTTTTCTCTTGTAGCTCCTCTATTTTCTCTTGTAACATGGAAACTTGTGCTTTGAGCCTCTTAGATGTGATTGCGCTAGTGGTGGGCCTCCCTATGGGTGGCACAAGTTGTCTACCCTTGGCTTTAGGAGAGGTAACACCTTCAATATTTCCCTCACCAGTTCCCACTTCTTCTCTTTTGTTGGTTGATTCATCAATGGTGATAAGGAATTTTTAAGGAGCCAAGGCTTCCCTTGCCTTATCATGGTGCTATTTCTTGTTTTAAAGTACAAGGATCCTTGCCTAGGTTTCCTTCTTTTAGGCTTGATAGGTGTGCCAAGTGTGGCCAATGTGGTAGTCACCTCTTGTTCAATGTTCCTTGGTAGTCGGCTTATTTACTTCCCATGTGTTCCTGTCCTTTGAGGTTTGGAGGAATCCCCAGGTTTCTCTTCCTCTACTATTTGTTTCTCTCCCTCTCTTTCCTCTCATTTTTCTTTCTCCTTCTCTTCTTCATTTTCTTCCCTACCCTCAGTACTATATGTTGGTGTTTCTTCTTGTTGTGTGGAGGTAAGGACTTATGTTTCAACAAAAATCTGAGGTAAGGACTTATGTTTCAACAAAAACCTCCCTATCCATGTCTACAAAGTCAGTCCACAACACAAGGTTCCTTAAGTGGCTTAAGAAATCCATGACAATTAGCTTGATGAGGCGATGATGGGAAATGTGTTGGTGGTTCCCTTTGATCACTTTTTAGCTCATTTCAATGATGGAATGTAAGAGGAAATGTGGAACACTGAGTCTCTTTAGAATTGGTAACTCTGTCTGGAACCTTAGCTCATAGAGTAACCTAAATTAATAGGCATACACAATTCTCAACCTCCCCTCACAAGATATGTATTTAAAAATGTGATGGGCCACTTCATTCCAAAGGTAAGGGAGGCTCTCTCTTCTCACTCCATTTTAATCTTCCACATGCTTCTCTTTATGGAAGAAGAATTGTTTGTTGGTTATAACACCTACTAGCTTATCCTCCTTTCTCTATCAAACTCCTAAGGCTATGGTGGTTACTTTTCTTATGACCTTTGTGTTCAAGTGGATGGAAAGTCCTATAACAATAATAGTGGCATTATTTTCCCCCTAAGAATTGAGGTCCATGGAAAATTGTTGGGTTACCTCATCATCATATCCCTTTAATTTCTCAAATAATCCCATTCACTGATGTCTCAAAAAAATGTCCATAATAGGGGTTGTTGATGGATTATTTTGGTGTTTATGGGTTCTCTTTGGTTGAAACCACATCCAATTTCTCCTACTGCTCCTTCTCTAGGTTATCTTAGGGGGATTTTTCAATATTTTCCTCTGAGCAGTCTTGGGTGCAGAGCTAATGGATAATGTTTTTTTCCTTTTAATAGAGGAGGAGAAAGATGAAAATTTTGACGATGAAATAAAACTTTTCTTTGCTCTTGTCTTGCCTTCTTATGTGATAAACCTTCAAAGGAATTATTGTGCAAGGGTTTTCCACAAGGTCCCCGATTTAAGAAAAATTATTCATGCAATTGTATGAAAAGAAGAGAGGGAGGAGGTCACTTACCTTTTTTAGGATGATTCTCTCATGTGCATGAGGGTTTGAGGAAACACATGAGCAGAATACCATCACAAGCTGCAACGTGGAATAGTCCACAAAAACAAAGTGACGGGTTAATCCAATAGCACGCCTTCAACCAGATTCATACAATTACATACAAAATAGTTCATAAGCAAATGTGTAAGTTAAACAACATACATTTCTAAAGTAACCAGAATAGTTGAACTACAATAACAACATATGTGTGAAAACGTGTTGGCTTAGTTATATTATTATTAAGTGAAAGTTCCATCCATACATACACCATTGAAAGCCAGTAGCCCCAATAATGGAACATTAGAGTTAACACTACCTGCTCCTCCAAATAAGTGTACTCACTCTACACTATGGAGAAGCAAAGGCTTGTCGCAATACTTCCAAGCCTTCTCTAAGCCTAAGCCTAGCCAAAATCTTAGCTCCCAAAAGCATCTTCTATGAGTTATGAGGTTTTATTTATAACAAGGGGTGGGGTGACCCTTGAAATTCCCCTTTGACTCTTTGACTACCCTCATGACTCTTAAACTCCTTCACAAATAACTCTTTATATTACATAGTGATTGTTCACATTCCACTAATGACACTTGGAATTTGACTTATAATATATTTACAAATAATATACATTTTCCACATATACCCATGTGGGACAAAATAGGCTAGAGTCAGCCTAACAAGACAAACATTATGACTGATAAGCATGGGGAAGTACCCACTCGACAACATCCTCTTGATGATCTTCGGTGATGAACTGATACCAAGCTTGGTACTGTGCTATGGTGTCCCCATATTGTTTGGTAATGTCTTTCTGGAAATGGACTCTTGCCTCAATGGCTTCTAGGTATATGGTCCTAGAACCTTTGTCCAACTCATCTTGAAGCATGTGCATCATTGTCCTAAGTACGACGGGACCAAAAATGTACCTCTGCATGTTTTTTACGCTCAGCTACAAGTCATCGTTGGTGGCTTCTCGCATTAATTGCTCCATGTACTTGTCGACATCTAGCCATACTTGGCTCTTCTCAATGGCTTGGGTGAGGGAACCAATTAAAGGGATCATGTGTGTCCTCACCATGATATCTAGACTCTTGAACAACCATTCATAGGAAGCATGTATGCTACTAATGAATGGAGGTAGTTTCTCATAGTTCCATATCAACATCTGGATCTATGCTTTATCTACCTCTACATGTGGATTCATTATCTTGTGCAAGTAAAGCAAGGTTCCCTTGTATCTCATTGTGCATTTCTATACGTGTGCAATAGCAGCATGTATGTCCTTGAGAGTTTGTACAATCTTTATGCATCGTTGTTGAAAAACATATAGATGAAAAACTTCCTTGTGCATGGTGACAAATTTGTCATAAATTTTCCACATGGTAGTCTCAAGAGTTGATACATCAGCAAGTATCACTTTCCTCATCTTTTCCATAGCAAATCCTACGGATTTTCCAGCTCTCTTCCTAGCCACTTGAAATTCCTTTTCCATCTGATCATTCTCTTCTAACAAGAACTTGAACTTTGAGCTCATGGATACTGCATAAGCCTCAGTGGTATCGTTCATGGAATCTTGATGCTTTCTAATACCTGACACTATCACCCTTTCCTTCATAAATGTAGGTGATGTGTGATCATCCGGGAAATGATTTA
This sequence comes from Pinus taeda, assembly GCA_000404065.3. Lineage (NCBI taxonomy): Eukaryota > Viridiplantae > Streptophyta > Pinopsida > Pinales > Pinaceae > Pinus > Pinus taeda. The sequence continues at coordinate 56,320 of APFE030690908.1, read as the reverse complement.
TTTGCACCTGTACAATATTTTGTTGCAACTCATCAAAGGATATATTGTACACATCCATCACCAGATTATCATCAAATATAACAACCTCTCCTTGCTCGCTCAGGACTGGTTCTAATATTGGAGGTGGTCGAGACTATGGGGCAACCTTGGATGCTCTCATCATGAGGTCAGTATCTTGGTCCTATGGCTCTTGTGCCAACTCTATTTCCATCTCTTCAACCGTTTTCTCAATCTGTTGAGAAAGTTCTTGATCCTACAACTGCTCACCCTCTTCTTCATCTGCATGTTTTTCTGACTCTTCAACCTATATTTGCATAGTTTTCTCTATGATCACGCCTTACCCTTCTTCATGTTCTTTTTTCTGCTTCTCTTCCCTCTCTCTCCTTCTTAGCTCCTGCTCTTATTTTAGCTTCTTATTTGTTTCCTACAATTTCCTTTCTACTTCCTCCAATATTTGCTTTTCTCTCTTCCTTCGCTTTGCTCTCTTTATGCATTATGGCTTCTTCACCTCCACTGCCAAAGTTGCTTTCTCAATGAGAGGATCGTATTTGAACTTGTAGCTTTACTCAGCCTTTGGGTTCTCAGAAATATTCCTCTTGCCTTTGTCTCGTGTCAGTTTGTTTATTATTGCTTCTATTTTTGTTGCTTCTTGTGGTGTTGTTGCCTGTAGAGCAACTTTCCATTCTATAGCCATGTAGACCAGTTCATTGATCTTGGAGAATTTGTAACAGTACCTCCAAGGATCTTCCTCTACCCAATGAAATGTCTCGTGGATCCATCGATAATACACCTTCACACAATGGTTCTTACATATATAGTGGGGATCATACAAACTGTAGTCCTTGGTGCTGAACTCAAACTTTTTCAAGTCTGTGGCCTTGGCATCCACATCCTTCAAACTCCTAATCTCGTACAATCCAATCTAGAAAGGAAGGACAAGCCATGGTGCCTTCTTCCTCCTATGTAGCCTTACTAATAACCCTATGGAGATGTGATACGCAACCTCTTGCATGACCAACTTATCCGTTGAAAACCTTGGTAGCACATGTGGAGGCTTCTCTCCACCAAACATCCTAATGAAGGTGCCACCGAGTGAGGCATACCAATCTAAAATGTTAAGTATTTCATCCATCGCTTCTTGGGACATGCAAGGTGGATCCTGCTCAAATATCAACTTGTAAACCAGGATGATGAAATGGTCAGATAGCCTCATCATAACTCCTTGATAGAAGCACTCAGAAAGAAACTTGCAATAAATATTTACAACATTTTCTGATGGTGACCATGTCCAACCTATGTCAAGAAACTGATGTTGGGCACATATTGCATCAAGTAGGTAAGCATACATATAGAATCTTGATTGCTCATCCTTGGGTGGATTCCAGGCATTAGTCACATGCACTTTCATCTAAAGAGCCAACAAATCCAACCAATTGAAAGGCCTTCCATCATTCACCAACTAGTCCAGCACAACTACCCAATTATGAGGAAAGGTCTATGTGCTCTCTTGACAGTATAGTCAACATGAAAAGATGACCAAGATTTGGTAGGCCTTTCTGAGTGATTTAGTCTTATAAACATGAGTGGGTGTCAATCTGAAATTCGACGGCTCTTTCACCCAACTCTTTATTATATCTCTAGTATTCACATTGTTGTGGGTGGCATGTAAAAGTGCATCCATGTGGTTCACCAGCTGAGGTAGTTGATACATCTAATGATAGTTTTATGTCCTAAGGGTAGAAATCTGTCTTTCACTGGTAATGCTCAATGTCATCGTCTCAAGATCAGTATGTGAGACAATGCAGTGAATAATGTCCACACATGGGAAGGTGGGCTATCTGCATGAAACCTTATGTAAGCCTGACCAGTGGATGTTGACATAGACTTGTTGATCTTCTATATCTTCCTTGAAATTCCCTGCAAATATATCCTTGATTTCTTGCCATGTTATCTTCATGATCTTCTCTACGAATAGTTGTGTATCTGCATATACTGGCAAGTTCACTCACACCTATTCAACTACATCCCTAGTGCTACTTTTGACAATGTCCTTTGATGCATCTTTCTTGGAATCCATGTTACTTGTACTGTTGAAGAGCTGCTCAACAGTTGTTGCATCTAGAGACAGATAGGATACTCATGGCATGTGAATGTTATCTTGAAATTAAAATCACTTTAAGAACAGACCAAGCAACAAACTGGGTAACTACTAAGAAGGATTGCACAATTATGGCTCCTAGAGGTGATTGAATTTCAGTTGGATCTATGCATTGCACTGTCCCAGCTGCCAATGTGGAGGTGATATTGACTAGAACTACGTAATGAGAAGCTCATTCTGGCTTGAGATGGATGGGACTGCACATTGCGCAATCCCAATGGCCAAGGTTTCAGGACTGGCTCCTAGAACTGTGGAGTGTGCAGTTGGATCCAGGCCTTGGTAACCTCTGTGCAATTTCTAGGGCCAAGGAAAAGCCTTAAGATCCATAATTGTGTAGTGTGTGGAACTATAAAAAGGGTCTCTTTCACCTCTAGTTACCTCACATTAATATGTCAATCCGGGAACGTTTTGCTATTTCAAAGAGTGTCTCAGTCTGAGGCTATCATTTGCCAAAGTAATGCTCGTAGCACAGTGTTTGAAAATGCAAGAGTAGATGGATGCTTATTTACAGCTTAACCACTTCAAAAGGCTAAATCACACGTTCATAACATTAAACAATTTATCAGTCAAGGGTTCGGTAGCAATAAAACATCCCTTTGGAAACTGATGGAAAAGAAATCAGAGAACAGATCGGGGGTCTGGGAGCCAGACAACAGATGTCAATGCCCACTATAGCCTAAGATCGTCCTTCACACCAATAACAAGAAATGAAACGGCAGATAAGAAATGGAACGGAAAAGAAATCGAACAGCAATGAAATGGAACAACAACCTTGAAATGGAACGACGATCCTAAAATGGAATAGCAAATCTAAAATGGAACAGCAAGTCTAGAATGGAACAACAATTCAGAAATGGAACAACAATCAAGGAATAGAGCAACAACTAAGTCTAATAAACAGTAAATCCATCAAATCAATTGCATTAATCATAACCAAACATCAATCCTTCGCTCTTAAAGATGTACACACGAATGGAACAGTGCTGATTACTGATACATTATGGAACAACACTGAAAACCATATAGGCACAATATACTCAAATAGTAATCCGATTCGATTGTCACTTCGGTTAGAAAGAATATGATTGCATTTCAAGATAGAACAGCAGTATTCAAGAATCCAATAATCACAGAGAAGAGAGCTTCCAAGATGAATTCTATAATGTTAAGGAACAATCGCATAACACAAAAGCTCTATAATGAAACATCAACAACATCTGGTTTATATCAACACCTAGAAGAACAGTAATATGATGCAGCGTCAATACAATAATTTTGTCTTCAAAAACCTTAGTGGATTAAACACAACAGAGCATGTGATATAAACTTTATGAAACACATCAGATTACCAGATCATGTCGATAAGCAAACCACACAAAAACCACGTGTAATGGTACAAGAGCAAGTGTCATCCAGGGCCGGGCCCTTAGCCTCTAGGGGTACACTACTTGAAGTTATTTGAGGCTCAGAGATAAAAGAGTAACCAAGTTTGTATTAATGCATCAAGTAAAATTATAGTAAAGCAGTTCTTAACAAGACACGATGATCAAAGTTTTGATCTTTAAAAGAAATTACATAAAGGCATAACATCCTCCTTAGCTAACAGTGCTGCCCCTTATATAAGGGTGACGACGGAGATATCTAAATGCAGAAATAGATAAAATAGTGATCCCTCGGGATCAAGGATCCTGAGGGATTCGCAAAAACCTTAACCCTTAGTCATTTCTTCTTTTTGTGCATCGAGCTAATATCTCCACTTCCTTTCCCGAGCTGATCTGTTTTGATCTGGTTTGCATGCGGTCTCCCGTCGAAGGGACAACAGTTAACCCATCTTTGTCTTTTCCTTTAGAACGACAACTTTTTGTTTTTTCTCCCTCCTACACACGGAAACGAAAATTGTCAGCGTTCTTGTTTTGCATATTAATCTCACATGTTTTATTACAATTCTTTATCGTTTTCTAAGTTCATGATGCAAAAAGGCTTGTAAGTCCTAATGAAAAGATACTGAAATAACCATCAAAGCATACCTTCTTTAGTACTCCACACACCCCCCTGCTTACCCTTTTCCATGGCCTAATGAAAACATTGTAGTTGACATGTAAGGCAATGACTGAGTAGGCTGGAGATGGAATCTCATGTGAAGGCCTACAACCATGATGCGTAACTAGGTAGTCAAAGAAATGGCCTGTCTGACCCTCAGGCATCTCATACAGGGCTTGGTAACCGGGTGTAGGATGCCAAATAATTGGACTCCGGAACCTATATCCTAACCAGGATGGCCCTTCCCTCAAAACAATTTCACCATAGAGGGGAAAACGATTGGTAGCTAGTTTAAAATTCTCATACTTAAATGGTTCTCTGAGCTGGATATTCAGACTAGATATTTGATATCGGAATTTAGCTGCATCAATGGCAGGGTCTTTGATAGAGGAAAAGTATTCCAACCCTTGCTGAATGATTGCCTCATGCATGGGTCCTAATGCTTCAATCACTCCCGGAGTCTTCATGAGGTTCCTATGTTTCCTCCATAACTGTACTGGATCCCTAGGCTTAGCTCTTATCCATAAATCTACTCCATTTTCTTGTCTTTGAAAAGCATTATAGGCTTTGAGCCATTTAATTTGATTAACTGCAAATGAAATAAATGCCTGTAATTGAATGTCCCCAACAAAAGGGCCAGGGTTTAGCTCGGTCTCCTATTCTAGTACAAGGTTATGCAAATAAAATTCACACAATAGTCTCTACACTTTTACCCCGTAGTGCTTACAGAAGTTTATGAAATCATTTATGGTGTTAATTTGTATGGGAGCACCTGCTTTAATAGCCTTTATTTTCAATTGCAAATATCTTTCCACTAAAAACAAGGCATAGTTCTTAGCAGGGGCTCTACATGCTAGGACGTCATTGTATAAAGAACACAAGGTATCCATCCGTTTGATAACTACATCTAACCTATAGTAACCTTTGTGACTTTCTCTTATTCCTTTCGTCATCCTTCGAAGGCCTGGCTTTCAGATAGATTGACGTTCCTTAGCTGTTGTTGTAGCTCTTCATATTTTTCTCAGGGGAACATTTGCTCTCTAAGATTTTCTGCTTCTTGCAGAGCTTGCTTCAAACCCCTTTGTAGGGTTACTGTTTTTGGATCCCTTTTCCATGCAACAGTGGAGGCTGGGAGTTTTACCTGAACTTTCTTATTGCATTGCTTTGAGTTCATAACCCTTATTACTCCCGATAGTCGTGCCTGCGTCTGGATTTCCTTATCACCCATTTTTATTTTAACACGAACATCAGTCCATTGCTATTCCTTTTCAATTGGAACAACAGTCTGCTTCTCAGCATCATTTGGAACAGCAGCTTGGCTTTCGACGGGGTTTTGAACAGCAAGATGGATTCTAGTCCTCCGCCCCTTGGCCTTGAGGGGTTTTGCTGCAGTGGCCACATTCTTCCTTCCCGCAGTCCTTTTTACCCTTTACCTTGCCTTTATAATCCTAATTTGCTAGTGGAGCTGGACTATTATGTTCAATAATCTCTGTTGTTCCTTTCGCAATTCCCTTATTTCCGTCACTTCCTCAGAAGGAACAGCAAGTTGTTCACTGCGGCTTGGACTGTGACTAGTTTCCTTATTTTCTTCCTAGGGTGTTTCTTCAATGTTCTTCTCTGGCTGTTCTGGGGCAAGAACCCTAATTGGTTCTGTTATTTCTTGGGCGACTTCTTTTTCTACCCTTATTTCCCCCGAACTTTCTTGTGGTGCCTTCTGGTTAGGAACGAATTGTTCTTGTTCAGCATTTTCTGACATATTCTCATCATGAACAAGAAGATTTTTTTCTTCTGCTTCCTTTACATGTGATTCCTCGGGTGCATTTTCCTCCTGGGGTTTCTCCTCGGCATGGAGGTCTGATGGACTGGAAGGTTGGCCATATTCGCCCATATTGGCCAAAACTTTAATGGGCTACCTTCTTGTCATTCCATTTCCTCCTCCTGTTCGGACTGCTCGGCTTCTTTTTCTTTGTCTCCTTCTTCCTCAGATTGCTCGTCTTCTTCCTCTTTTTCTTCTTCTTCTTCTTCTGTAGATTTCTCTGCCTCTTCTTCCTGCATTTTTGTCTCCTTGTCTTCCTTTCTTGGCCATGGGGGTTGCTCATCTTCTATTTCTACCGGTTGGCTAGTTCTTTCTTGGGGCTTCTCTAGCCCCCCTAAAAGTCATGCTAGCCAGACCGATTTCCTGCACTTTTCTGGTTGCTCGGGTGTGCTGGTGACATGTTTCCGCTTTGCCGATTTCTTGTGTTTTTCTGGACACTCGGGTGTGGTGGTGACATGCTTCCGTTTTGGGGGTGGTGTGGCCAATCCCCCATTTATAATGGCAATTAGATCTTCCCAGCTACTCTGCTGCTGGGTGAGGCTATGGTTGACTATCAACTGAATCAATCGATGATGACTAACAATTGACTCTACAGGTTGTGCCTTTTTCATGCTCCATGCAACGTCATGAAGTAATGAATTCAACAATGCAGGTAAATTAACAGAGCATTTTTGTTTTAGAATAGCTAAGAAGTTAAGATGTCGTGGTCTTACCACATCTTTTCTGCCCTCACAGGTGATATAGCTTTGGATGGTCTTTGCTAATTTTGCCCACGGCTCTCCTAGTGGTGCTGGAAGAACCCCCTTTCCTCGAATTGTCAGGCTCTATCCCTCGTCCTGGAAGATTTCTATAATCTTCTGCAACCTCTCATTTTTTAACATCCATACGGGTCCAATGGCTGGCAGTCCCGAGACTTTTGCGATTATGTCGTCGGTGACTGTTATACGTCTCCCCCTCACTATGGAGTGGTCCTCTTGCAAGTTCTGCAAGAATTCAATTGCTACTACTCGTTAGACTCTTGCAAGCGGTTAAGATAGGTCAGCCATCCTACTCCTACTAGGATTTCCCGGGAAGCAGCTGAGACAGTTAACACTTGCGGTTCTATGCGAATTGATATTTCTCCCATGGTTTCACTGTAAATTCTCAAAGGAATGGTAGTTGTTTGTGCTGTTGAAACACAGAGAAGCTGACGGATGCAAAACTCGTTCAAACTCTAATGTTGCGGTGTATACAGTGGAAATGGCTTTGAACAACAAGTCATGCAAAAAAAAAATAATAATAATAATATACCATTGAGCCGTGTTATACCCCAGTACAAAACTTCCCGAATAGTGAGCTGACACATAATCCAGGGAATGATGAGGTTAACCTCCTCCCCCGCAATGTTATAGGCTGTCCCAGCCGTCAAATAAAGGAGCAGCGCCCGCTCTGCAACAAAGTCTTTAAGGAACAGCGTATGGTAATATGCCATGTTTACAAAAAGTAGCATATTACTGAAATCGAGGTGTAGAGTTGCATCGCTTTAATACGTAAGAGACTGCGGTGATATGATGAAAGGTTGGGGATAAGACATTTGCCGTAAATAGAGAGCCTCATGCGGTCATTGTCAATTGTTCTATCATGATTGGTGATAATATATATTCATGTGTTATATGGTTGGGGAAATAACATATAATTGATTACCATGGCATAAGAAACATAATGGTGCTAATAACTTACCTATTGGTGTAAGTAATGCGACTTCAATACCATTAATAGTGCTCTGTTACCGACAGGTGTCCATAACCTTGGCAGAGTTGTTTATTTCACCCATGGAACCATGATCCTTTGTGTATGCTTAGGGACGTTGTAGGCCATTACGCTGGCTTGGTGACCAGTTAGCCATAATGCCATTCACGAGGAAGGAGCAAATAGTGGGCAGGTCGGCTCGTGATGAGACCTCCTGTTCCAAGGGTTGTTTGTTTGATATACCTTTTGGACCATATCTCTGGTGTGGTGGCCATAGTGGGAATGCCACTTCGCTTTTGTCCTCATGATCATGGTAGGCTGGCTCTTAATGAGACCCCCTATCCTGCATTTGACAATTTATAAGTCATGTTTGCTCTTTTTTCTTTCTTTTTCATAAAGTATTTCCATATTTATACATAAAGGGTGGTTCAACACTCCTTAAGAGTAGGAATGGTGGAATAAGTCTTAACATCCCAATAGGAAGATATCAACCCTTTGCTCTTATTCCTGAATAATAATCAAAGAGGATTAAAAGGGCTAACATGATAGAGATAACCAATCAGAGCAGAATTAGTAGAATAATGACAGCAAAAGATGATGAATAAGCGTGTCCTTCCCTCTGTCCTCTTACTAATTCAGGGCAATTTCTTATAAAGATAGTGATTTATGATTGATTGATTTCAGTATGTTGTGATTTTGTTTCCATTGCATGAGGGCATAGTTGTATTCCAAAAGACTTTAAAGAACAGGAACAATAAGCATCCTCAAAAAGGAACAAGTTGTTTCACATGGAGATCAAAAGCATACAAGTGGTGTTCCTTTTGAGAAAAGGAACAACAAAAATCCACAAATGTTGTTCCTTTGGAAAAATGAACAGCAGAACACACAGATGTCGTTCCTTTGAAAAAGAAATAGCGGACATGAAAAACATTGTCCCTTTGGAAAAGGAACAACAAAACAAGCAAATGTCGTTCCCTTGGAAAAGGAACAGCCAAGATCAAAAATGTTGTTCCTTTGGAAAAGGAATAGCAAAAACATACAAATGTCGTTCCTTTGGAAAAGGAACAACAACAATCGAAAATGTTGTTCCTTTGGAAAAGGAACAGCAAAACACACAAAAATGTCGTTCCTTTGAAAAAGGAACAGCAGAAATCGAAAATGTTGTTCCTTTGGAAAAGGAACAACAAAAACACGCAAATGTTGCTCCTTTGAAAAAGGAACAACAAAAACAAAAATTATGTTCCTTTGGAACAACAAAAACACACAAATGTCGTTCCTTTGGAAAAGGAACAGCAGAAATAAAAAACGATGTTCCTTTGGAAAATGAACAGCAAAAATACATAAATGTCGTTCCTTTGGAAAAGGAACAACAAAAATCAAAAATGTTGTTCCTTTGGAAAAGGAACAGCAAAAACACACAAATGTCGTTCCTTTGGAAAAGGAACAGCAGAAATAAAAAATGTTGTTCCTTTGGAAAAGGAACAGCAAAAACACACAATTTCCGTTCTTTTGGAAAAGGAATAGCAGAAATCAAAAATGTTGTTCCTTTGGAAAAGGAACAACAGTAACAGCAAAACGTTGCTTCAAAGATATGTACAAAAAATAACTCAAAAAATTATGTACAAACTGTAAAGAGAAGTAAATTTCTCAATGAATTACAGGTGAGGAAGAATTCTCTTCCTCCCCCAAAATCTCCATATCTGAATCTTGGCGTAGTTGTTGGAAGAAGGACTCCCGAGTGAGAGGTTTGTGATAGAGACGAACTCGGTGGCCATTTGCCTTGAAGGCATACCCAGAACCATCAATAGTGATTAGAGTAAGGGTACCATTGTCATGTACCTTCTGGATTTCAAATGGTCCCAACCAATGAGTCTGGAGTTTCCTGGGGAAGTCCTAAAACCTGGAGTCGTACAAAAGAGCCCAGTCTCCTTCATGGAAGACTTTATTTTTAATGAGAGCATCATGCCATTTAGCTATCTGTTGCTGGATCAGAGCAGTGTTTTGAAGTGTAGAGAGCTTAATTTCGTCCAGATCATTAATCTGCTGTAGTCGATTAGTTTGTGCCTCAATTAGGTCTAAGCCAACTTCCTGTGTTGTTTGTAATGTTTGGATTTCAAATTCTATGGGGAAATGGGTTGTTTTCCAAACACTAGCTAATAAGGTGAGTAACCAGTGGTACTCCTCCATGTTGTTTTGTACGCCCACAGTGATTCAGGTAGTCTGGCAGCCCAATCACGTCTATGTGATGCAACAGTTTTCGTTAGGATTGTTTCTATTATTTTATTGCTACTTTCTACCTACCCATTTGCCTGTGGTTGGTATGGAGTAGTGATTTTATGCTGGACATGATAGTTGTTGAGTGTTGCAACTATTCCGTTTCCAGCAAAATGTGGTCCACCATCTGTAATTATCTCTCTTAGAAGGCCATAACGTACAAATAGATGGAATAGGAACTGTATGACAGAGTCCTCTGTAGCTCTTGGCAATGCCTCTACTTCAACCCACTTGGTGACATATTTTGTTGCCACCAAAATATATGTTTTCTGGTTTGATGATGGGTTGATTGGTCCAACTAAATCAAGAGCCCATCGCTCGAATGGTTCGATGACTAGCTATGGTTTCAAAGGCATATCATCAGACTGACTAGGGCATCCCGCTCTCTAGCAGTTGTCACAGGCTTGGACAAATTTCTTTGCATCTTTGAAAATCGTGGGCCAATAATACCCTGTTTGTAGCACTTTATTTCCAGTTCTGCAATCAGTGAAATGTCCACCACATGGTCCGTCATGGCAGGCTTTCAAAATGTCAAAGATTTCGTCCTCTCGAACGCATCTCCTGATATGCATGTCTGCCCCTGTGTGAAACAAATAGCCCCCAATCCAAGAAAATCTAGTACTTCGCTGAACAATATGTTTTTGCTCATTAGGGGTTAGATGCTTTGGTAACTTACCTACTACTAGGTAATTGGCAACATCAGCATACCAGGGTGTTTGAACTTCCACAGCAAACAGATGCTCATCCGGAAATTGATCTTCAATTGTTTTTGCATCAACTGGCTTTAACATTCTTGAGAGGAAATCAGCTACCGAATTTTCTTTTCCAGATCGATCCTTGATTGTAATACAACCATCTAGTTATTCTTCCATTTATGATAGGCTTGTTTTCTAAATATTTTATGGCAGAATGATCTGTGTACAAGATAATAGGATATCCAATAATGTAATGTCTGAACTTATTGACAGCATGTATTACAGCTAGAAATTCTTTTTCAGTAACAGTGTATTTTAATTCAACAGGGGATAAATTTTTGCTAATGTAATAAATTGCATATGGTTTTCTATCCTCTTCCTTCCCAAGGACCACTCCAATGGTTATATCTGAGGCATCAGATGATATGCGGAATGGCAAATCCAAATTTGGTCCTCGAAGGACTGGGGCTATGGATACGAGCTTCTTCAGATCCTTGAAAGCACGTTCACATTTTTATGTCCAAAGAAAATAAACGTTACCAGTTAGTGCATACAAAGGTGCAGCAATACGTGAATAATGTTCTATAAACCTCCTGTAATAACTAGAAAATCCAAGAAAACTGCGTACCTCTGTTTGAGTGGTGGGAGTAGGAATGAGCAAAAGTATTTGGATTTTGGCTGGATCTACCTGAATGCCAGCTGCTGAAATATAGTGTCCTAAAATAAGTCTTTCTGTCATCATCATACAACATTTTTCATGTCTTAAACAAAGCCTGGTAGCAATGCAGCATTGTAGGACTTTTTCTAGTGTATCTAGTGCTGGATCGAAATCATCTCCGTATGGAGTAAATTCATCCATATATATTTCAAGTCCTTCATTTATTAAGTCTACAAAAATGTTAAGGATAGCCCTTTGAATGTGGCAGGGGCATTGCATAAGCCAACTCGGTAGGAAAATGTTCCCCAAGGACAAGTAAAAGTAGTATTGTCTTGGTCTTCAGGGGCAATCTGTATTTGATTGTACCCACTGAAGCCATCAAGGAAATAAAATAATTTCTTTCCTGCCAAAGTGTCTAATACTTGGTCGATGAATGGGAGAGGGAAGTGGTCTTTTTGTGTTGCTTTATTTAGCTCCCTGTAGTCCACACAGATTCTCCATTTCCCATTCTTTTTTGGTACCACCACAAGTGGGGAGACCCATTTACTATCAGAGATAGGGTAGATAAAATTAACATCTAAAAGTTTTTGAAGTTCAGCTTTTATTTTCAGATGAGGATTTAGTCTTCTATGAGGTTGTCGAACAGGTCTTGCATCTTTTTCTATGTAAATGTGGTGTGTACATAACTGGGGTTCAATTCCTTTCATATCAGGGTAGTCCCATGCGAATGCTTCTTTATATTTCCTTAACACATGGATGAGCTTTGTTTCTTGTTCGGATGTGAGGTTGTCATTAATGTTTAAGGTTTTTCCCGGTTCAATTTCCACAATTTTACTATTTGCAACAGAGGTGACAGGGATTGTATGATCATGTGTATCTTACAGAGGATCTTCTTCTAATTCGTTATCAAATGCTGCTTTTATCATATGACATTGTGTGCGAGATGTGAGTTCAGTTTGAGTAATGAAATTATTGATGGCATCATCTTCTCTTTGGTCTTTGAAATCAAGTGCTTCTTGTATAGTTAATGGAGATCTAATGTTATTAGTAAGATATGATACAGGGTGCCTATTAGTTTTGACTATTGTGACACTTGGCTATGCTGGGGGATATAGAACTAAGTTCTTGATATCTGTTCCCTTGGTTATGATCATATTTCCTTGCTGACAACCAATATAGGCATCGGCAATGGCAAGCCAAGGTCTTCCTAAAATCAATGGATGTCCATCAAGTCGGGTTTTGGGATTTATTATCAGAAAATCGGTTGGATATTCCCAGGAGTCAAACAGAGACCATGACATCATGTAGTATGCCCTCTGGCCTAACCACAGATCGGTCAGCCAATTCTAACAAAGTAGAGGTGGGTTCTACAGATGTAATGCCTAGCTTTTGGAAAGTAGTGGTTGTTAAGATATTGATTGCAGCTCCAAGATCAACTAAGGCATTAGACAGGGTTTGACCATAAATTTGGACAGTTACTATTGGGTTTCCTGGGTCTTCGTATTTAATGGGTGTTTCTTTTCCTGATAATAAGTCAGATAGAGTACCGACTACTTGGACTCTTGTATTATTAGTTATATTCATCCTTGGTCTTTTTATGCACAATTCTTTGATAATTTTGCGTATATCGGGATGTCTTGAATGGCTTGGAGGAATGGAATTTTTATGTACAAATTTTGTAATTCTCCCAGAATGTCAAAATCAGGATGTTGTATAGGTCGAGGTATGACTAATCATTTTGGGAATGGGGGAGAGGGTGTGGTTGCTTGATTATGATTTTGTTGTTTATTCACATCCTCTTCATGTGACAGATGTTCTCTAGGTAACTGATCTTCAACCTGAACTATCTTATCTCCCTCGGTTTGAATAATACACCCAGATCTTAACTGGAGATCATTACACTCCCTTAGATCGGCTCCTACTTCTGGTGTTTCTATGATTTGGAGAGATTGGATCGGTCTGTGAGTTGGGTTGGGGTTGGGTTGGGCTTGGAGTTGCGGTCTCAGATTAGACTAGGGATTTTGTTGTAAAGCTGGCAGTGTAGGTTGAGGGAGAGGAATAGTTCCTACTGGCTAATGCATTGGTCTCTGCCAGTTTGTCTGCCACGCTAAGCTTTGTGAAGTAGGGGGAGTCCATTGTGGTGGGTATGGGTTGTTTTCCCAATATGGTGGGGTATAAGGATGGTTCGGCCAACCGGATTGGCTTGCCTGATTCAACCATGGGTTTGAGGAAGGAAACGACTGTGGTGACCAATTGGGAAATGGAGGCTGGAATTGACTTTGCCACATATTATATTGTTGATCATTATACTGTAGAGACTGAAAAGAAGAAGTTTGATCTGGAAACATACCAGATTGTCGCGGCTACCACTTACGACGTTGGTTGAGCAAATACCCCGATTCTAGCTCTTCTTCTACTTCCTTATATACTGCTTTTAGTCCAAGCAGTGAGGGACAGCTTTCCGTAGGATGATATTTTGTACAGATGACGCATGTTTGGACTACATCCAATAGGCACTCCTTATGGCTATGCTTCTTCCTGCATTTGGGACGGAAGATTGCCAAATTCTGTTCTGCCTCCATTTGCTTCTACTTGGCCTGCAAAATATCCAATTGTGTAGCCACTGTCCCTAGTATATTATTTTTAAAATTTTCCAATAAATTTCCAATTTCCACACGTGTTACTCCTTCTGACGAGATTTTATTATCTCTTACAAACCGATCATGTTCTGCTGGTTTTACTCGTGTGCTGCCTCTCGAGCTCCTAATACATAAATCAATAATGTCAGCAAAACTTTCTTGATAAATATCTCATTTTCCCATGATGTTTAATGTTTCGATCCATTGTTCCTTCATGCCCCTTATTAATGTTGTTTTCAACACGTTATCAGGTAAAGGCAGTGATGCATAGGGGGATCTTTGTAGATTATACTAAAAACATTCCACATACTCTTCTAATGTTTCGTTTGATCTAGCTATCATCTGGAATATTTCATCCTTCAATTCCCTGGACCTGCAATAGTCCTGATATTTTTTTAGAAAGGGTTCTTTCATTTGATCCCAGTTATTTATAACCCCGCCACCTAATCCCATAAACCATCTTAAAGCAGCCCCTTTTCGCGTAGAGGGAAACAGTTTCATTTTCTGGGGGTCGGTGGTGTAATCATATCCCCTGCACAGTACATCAAATTCAAATAAAAATGCATCCGTGTCTTCTGATGTAAGCCCATGGAATGTAGGGATATGCTGAAGAGGGATTGCTTTCATGGGTGCATTTGCTACAGAATCCACTATGGGGTATTGTAATGTAAAGGTTTGGGTGTTTGGCTGGTTTTGAGCCATTGGGTCGAATATATGCCAATAACCTTCTGGGATATCTAGGAGGGTATTCCTAGGTTGAGAGGGAATGGCTTTGACAGGAATAGTTTTAATAGCACTTCCTCTATCTGGGATTATTATCTGAGGAGATTGAGTTTTTTCAAAGATGATTTTTGCAGCACTCCCTTTGTCTGGGTTGTTCAATGGCTGAGTTGTCCCAAGAGGAGATCTTGGATCCTCGGTTTCCCCTATCTCTCCTCCTCCTTCACAAAGATTACTGAAATTCCCTTCCTGCAATATCTCTAGAGTAGAATTTTCAATTTCTTGAAAGTCCTGCTCTTCAGTTTGACTATGCACCTCAGCAAAAGCTACAGATGGTGAACTTGTGGCCTGAAGGGAGCTAGTAGGTTGTTTAGAAATAACTTTCCTGGGTCCTACTGAGGGCTGGGATTCTGCTTTCTTGTAGATTTCGCCTATGAAGGTTGCTCGGCCAAGGGTCGCTGGCCCCTTAGCTTTTTCTGGCTTGGGTAAAGGTTTGGAATTTTTTTCTGGCTTTTTTTGCTTAGTCATGCACTCAAATTAACTGCTAAATCCTACTTAAACAAACAGCATCAAATCTACAGGAAAGCGAGCAAAGGAGCAAGGCTTTTACATGCTCCACACGTAGGTTCTTACCTTCCGTTTTCAAAACCCAATTCTTCCCTACTAGGTTCGTACACTACTGTGAGAAAAAGAACAAATGGCTACACTCTTTCCCTGTCAACGGCGCCAAAATGTGGAGCTATAAATAGGATCTCTTTCACCTCTAGTTACCTCACATTAATATGTCAATCCAGGAACGTTTTTCTATTTCAAAGAGTGTCTCAGTCTGAGGCTATCATTTGCGAAAGTAATGCTCGTAGCACAGTGTTTGAAAATGAAAAAGTAAATGGATGCTTGTTTACGGCTTAACCAATTCACAAGGCTAAATCAAACGTTCAGAACATTAAACAATTTATCAGTCAAGGGTTTGGTAGCAATAACCCATCCCTTTGGAAACTGATGGAAAGAAATCAGAGAACAGATCGGGGGTCTGGGAGCTAGACGACAGATTTCGATGCCCACTATAGCCTAAGATCGTCCTTCACACCAATAACAAGAAATGGAACGACAGATAAGAAATGGAATGTCAAAGAAATCGAACTGCAACGAAATGGAACAGCAACCTTGAAATGGAACGGCAATCCTAAAATGGAACAACAAATCTAAAATGGAACAGCAAGTCTGGAATGGAACAGCAATTCGGAAATGGAACAACAATCAAGGAATAGAGCAACAACTAAGTCTAATAAACTATAAATCTATCAAATCAATTGCATTAATCATAACCAAACATCAATCCTTCACTCTTAAATATGTACACACGAATGGAACAGCACTGATTACTGATACATTATGGAACAACACTGAAAACCATATAGACACAACATACTCAAGTAGTAATCCGATTCGATTGTCACTTCGGTTAGAAAGAATACAATTGTATTTCAAGATAGAACAACAGTATTCAAGAATCCAATAATCACGGAGAACAGAGCTTCCAAGATGAATTTTGTAATGTTAAGGAACAATCACATAACACAAAAGCTTTATAATGAAACAACAACAACATTCGGTTTATATCAACACCTAGAAGAACAGTAATATGATGCAGCGTCAATACAATACTTTTGTCTTTAGAAACCTTAGTGGATTAAAAATAACATAGAATGTGATATAAACTTTATGAAACACATCAGATTAGCAGATCATGTCGATAAGCAAACCACACAAAAACCACGGATAATGGTACAAGAGCAAGTGTCCTCCAGCGCCGGGCCCTTAGCCTCCAGGGGTAAACTGCTTGAAGTTATTCCAGGCTCAGAGATAAAAGAGTAACCAAGTTTGTATTAATGCATCAAGTAAAATTACAGTAGAGTAGTTCTTAACAAGACACGATGATCAAAGTTTTGATCTTTAAAAGAAATTACATAAAGGCTTAACATCCCCCTTAGCTAATAGTGTTGCCCCTTATATAAGGGTGACGACGGAGATATCTAAATGCAGAAATAGATAAAACAGCGATCCCTCGGGATCAAGGATCCTGAGGGATTCGCAAAACCGATAACCCTTAGTCATTTATTCTCTTTTCTGCGCCAAGTTGATATCTCCGCTTCCTTTCCTAGGCTAATCTATTTTGATCTGGTTTGCATGCAGTCTCCCATCGAAGGGACAGCAATTAACCCGTCTTTGTATTTTCTTTTAGAATGGAAACTTTTCGTTTTTTCTCCCTCCTGCACATGGAAACGAAAATTGTTAGCATTCTTGTTTTGCATATTAATCTCACATGTTTTATTACAATTCTTTATCGTTTTCTAAGTTCATGATGCAAAAAGGCTTGTAAGTCCTAATGAAAAGATACTAAAATAACCATCAAATCATACCTTCTTTAGTACTCCACATAGTGCATGCCAGGAAGAGCTAGATATGGGCCAAGGAAGCCCAAATCTGCCCTAGGGAAACCTAAAAACGAGTAGATATGAAAGTGTAAGTCATGGTTTGTGCAAATTTGAGTGAATGATGATTCATGCAATCAAAACAAGTACAGGAACCAATCAAACTGAAGAACAATGAAGCTTGTGGAGAGAGTCAATGCAACAGTGACCGTAAGTGTAAAAAATGGTTAATGTATGAGACACTTAGGAAAGGAAATGCAAAACTTAAAACAAAACTTCTACAAGATAAAACAAAACAAAACACCAGCAATCATTCAATAAAATGGGTAAAACAACACACTCATAATCTAAGGAAATAAAAGCGACAAAAAAAAGTAGCAAAAGACTAGAAAAGCAAGACTTACCCGGAAAAGTTGCGACGACTATGTCGAAGGTTCCTAGATCTCCTTAGGAATGCCAGAGGTCCAATATCGAACGTGAAAATGAGATTTAGCAATGTCCATTAAATAGATTTGGTCGATTTAGGGTTTATGACACGATGGCCAAAAATCTAGGAAAAAATGACACATGGTGGCAGTTTCCAAAAATAACTCAAGTGTAACTCTAACTGCTAAAAATAGATCCATATTTTCTAGGGATACTTTTGCACTTTTTTCTTTTTTCTTTTTTAAGAAAGGATTTCCTGCATGCATAGAGAGATTGCGCAATTCCTGAGGGAATGCTTTAGCGTAATTCCTAGGTTGAGTTACTCTGGCTGCCTCTCATGCTCTGTGCAGCTTCCCAGTTGAAGGCAGGCTACCTACTGGGTCTACACAATTTTGGAGTGAAGTTCACTGTTGGCTTGAATTGAGCATTTCCTGAGAGCAAGGTTGGTTTCCCTCAAGGATTATGTAGCTCACTAAGGCAAGCCTGGAACTAGATTGCAACCAATTCAAGAGGTTAGCTTGTGGTTAGATAGCAAAGCAAGTAAGAAAAAACAATTTATAAAGCAAAAGATAAAACTCAACGAAAGCACAAGTACCTGGGTCAGCGTAAGACGAGTTGTTAGGATTTTAGGAGGGAGGCTCCAAAACGAAGCCTAGGCAAAATTTTGGAGGGTGGTTGTAGCTACTACAATAGATCACAAATGTGATCATCCTTCTGCATTGTATGATATTTAATATAATAAATATGTAAGCATTCTCCTATCTTTATTATAATCACCTTTTACATATTTTATATTCATTATATTTACTTACTCTTATAATCCATAATATAATAATCTCTTAACCCATTATGATTTTCGAATACACCTCTACTCTTATAACCCATAACATAATAATCTCTTAACATATTATGATTTTGCAATAACTCATAATATAATAATCTTTTAACACATTATTATTTAGAATAATATGATTTCTATGACTTTCAATATAATCCCTTTTTACACATTTTGATTATGTACCCATTATACCTCTCTAAATTCTTAACTTAAAACATAATCTCTTAATAAATAGTCATTATAAATCTTGTAACCTAAAACATAATCTCTTAATAAATAGCCAATATAAATCTTGTAACCTAAAGCATAATCTAGATTATTACTTTGGAACAATATAGCTCCATGAGTTATGAAGCCAATGACTTTGGAACACTAACACAATCTCTTAATAAATACCCATTATACGTCTCTACTCTTGTAACCTAAAGCATAATCTCTTAATAAATAGCCATTACAAATCTTGTAAGAACACCATGGCTATGAATCCATTGACTTTGGAACACTATGGCTCCATGAGTTATGAAGAAAAGTACCCATTATACCTTTCTACTCTTGCAACCTAAAACATAAGCTCTTAATAAATAACCATTATAAATCTTGCAACCGAAAACATAATCTAGATTATGACTTTGGAACACTATAGCTCCATGAGTTATGAAGCCAATGACCTTGGAACATTAACATAATCTCTTAATAAACACCCAGTATATCTCTTTACTCTTAAATATTGTAAGTTCTATCACCAAAAAATGATCACCTAGCCATTTCTAACTAGGTGGATCGAAATACACCATGTAGGATTAATTTTACCATAGTAAAATCACTTTCACCATGGGAAATAATTTAATAAACCATTTTTATTAATTATTTTTGTTAAAATTGAAAAAAATGCATGAGAATAATTGAATAAATCATTATTTATTTATTTTTATCTAAAAATAATTATTTTCTAATTATTCCTTGTCACATTGGACGAAATCACCTATGAATAATTAAATAAATCATTATTTATTTATTATTCCTTAATTTTATTTTTGGAATAATTGTTAAATCACTATTTAATAATTATTTGAATTTCATACAATTCTTAATCCTAGCGAAATAATTAATAAATCATTTTATTTGTTAATTATTTCTAAGTAAAGATATTTGACCAATTTGAATATCTTTTCCCTCTCCAAAAAATATGATAAAGTATTCCTAATGATTAGATCTTGAATTGGTCAACATTATTTTATTATTTTCCATTTTCGAGATCAACTCAATAGTTTGTTATAATTAAGAGGTTTTTCCATTCATTCTTCACTATGATCATTATCATTGTCACCATTATTGTCTTCTCACATCTAAGCTCCCCAGTAGAGTCGCCATTTGTTTGTATGAAAATTCTTAGCAAGTGTACCAAAAAAACCTCATTTAAGTCATTGGTGACAAGTGACCCTAACAACAAGATATAGTTGCTTACACTTCAGATCTGCAATGACGAGCATGGGGTCCATATGGTAAGTGAAAGTTTCTATATATTCGGTGCATACCACAAGTTTAGAAAACAGTACCACATACACATATTTCCTAAACTTTAAATGCACCAAATATATAGCAACTTTCACTCACCATCTGGACCCCATGCTCATCCTAGCAGAAGTCATAAGTCAAGATCTCCCTGATAGTTCATTCCACTATACATATAGTCATCTATGGACAGTGGCATTTGGTACCTATGTGCAAAAAAATCATGTCGGAACACCCATGTAACCTCCCCCTCCCCCCCCCCCTTCCACCTCATCACAGTAGTTTCCCCTAATGGTGCATCCTAGGCTCCTACAGGCCCCCATCACAGATATATGCATGTGGTTGGATGGTCAGGATCTTCTAAAATAAGAATGAACATACAATTATCCCAAATGAATAGTTATCATTGGTTTGTCGCCTGAATAGACTCAAATGTCATTTCAATGATGACAGCATCATTTGGGCCCACCCATAGTAGGTCCCTGCCAATACACGCTCCACAAGCATCACTTCCCCCTAGCAATGTGATGAAAAGCATGTCTACCCAAAATTTTCACCACACTTGTGGCTATAGATCGTGTCTTAAGTCTCTCTAAGTTGTTTATCTAGATGGTTGTACCATTTACATGAACATTAGGCACACAATGACGATCCACAAACTCCCCTATATGCCTCCCACAAGCCAGCACTAGATGTATCTCCCCCATCACCCCGAGGGGGGGCCATCCTGCCAAAAAATATATGTCCTAGATAGTTATCTCAATCCGGTGGCCCTTTACCACAAGGGCCTCCTAATTTGGATCCAAATAGCTCATAATCCAAGATATCAGGGGCTCATCATCCCTCATCAATGGGTTCTCCAACAACTTTAATGCCCCATACCATGCCAGAACCCTTTTTCTTCTTAGTTCCCCTAAATCTTATCATGAAGAGTTTCCAAATCTCATTATCGCCATGACACCTTTAGCTCTACCATACCTACAACATACCATTATGTTTTTTTAGCTCAGAGTCAAAGGCATACATTTATGGTTCACAGCTTCAGCTCAATAGAGACCCCCAATCCTGATTTTCCCCTTAGCCTAGAACATAGTATTTTCCCTCAAAATTGCACTGGACACATTTCTTGGCCCAATTTCTACGTTCCAGAATGCAGAACATGGTCAGAAAAGTTTGTTGCAGTCATTAGGAAGAGAAAGGGTTCCCCCCAATGAGTTGCAGCCTTAACTTGAAAATATAATCCACCAAAATTGATGAGTAAGGTTAGGCAACCTACTTCTAACTCGTAGATCCTGATTCTGACGGTTGGTTTATTCGCTACGTTCTCCACAAGATTTAGGGTCTTCTCCTCCTCTCCAAATTCTCCAACAACTCAATGTACAAATGAACTAGATTTGGGGAAAATAAGCCCTTTTATAGTAAAACCCCTAATTTTTTCCCATTGAGACCAAACCATACCTCTATTTGACGAACCATCAACACCTTTGGAAATCCCTCACCAAGTTTTATAATGGATCTCCCTTTGTTTTTGGCAATTTGACACTTCACCAAGAAGCTGTTTTTTCCATGAGGTCTCACTTTGCCACCTATTAAAATTGAATTTTTTCATTTGAGCCACTCATACTCTGGTACCACTTTACCTTTGCATTATTTGACTCACGTGTCTCTTTTCGTCATGAGTAACCATATCATACTCATGTTTTTATGGTCCTCTCCGGGCCTCCCCCATGTGGCAACATCATCGAGCCGCCCTTGTTCAGAGCATCTAAGATGAGTCACCTTTACATATATAAAGTTTCTTTTTAGTCCCCTTGTGTCTTGTTACAATATATCATCCATTATTGTGTCACTTACATCCCATCATGCTCATATTTGGCCTCTGGCTACGTTACTCTGTCTTTGAAATGCCCTCGTCTAAGTAATTTACTCTCCCCTCTAAAATTGAGTCATTCGTTGCGAGGTCAACCATGCATATCATTCTCTAACAAGGGAATTCATCATCCCACCACTCATCTTGTTTCCTTTCATCATCATCCTTGGTATCAGTTCATTTGTCACTTTGCTATGATCTCTCATGCCTTTATTGAGGATTCCCCATTACCTTAACTCTGGTGGGGCCCTCTTCTATCGACTTCAGCACATTTATTCCAGAAGTGTGATCTAGAGGGAGGTGTACCTTGGTCCCAACCTTAATCTATGTTCGATGCCTATGATTAAGAAAGTGGAATCATCATTTCCCTTCAACTTCGTTGTTTCTCACATGCTCGATGCTAGTTCATTATCGCACAATTGAGAATCGTATACTTGATGGTACGGTGATCCAGATGATTGTACCAGTGATTCCCGAGTTTGTGTGAGATGTTCCAAACCTCATGAAGGAGTGGCCCTTCAGGTAGCCCCCCACATGCCCAGATGTCCATAGATGTTGATCCAACATTAGATGTTGTTCTGCATATTTGATGGGTTTGGTTTCAACTGCTTGTAGTGCCCACAACATGCATGTCCCCTTCAAATGATATGTTTAGATCTTCAGAGCCCTTTCCTATTCAGTAGGGCTTCTTTGGTTGTGATCCCCCCTCACCATGTCAGCTTGAGGGGAATTATGTCTCATGTACTTAGATATTATTGTATTCAATCCTAGCCTCTATTTTTCTAGGCACATTATGTATATGGGATTCATTATATTATTTTTTGGCCCATTAATACCACCATATTATGTATCATGTATTTTGTAGCTCAGTCCCATATTGTTGGGCTCACCATTATTCTTTTTACTCAATTATCTCGGCGGGTATGGGTATGCCTCCCCTGCCTCATTTAAATTCGTACTCTAAAATAAAAGGGACTTATATCAATTTCGTAGGTCTCGCTCCCTTTATTCCTTCATCCTTCCTTGCATTGCTTCAACTATATATATCTCTCTCTCTCTGAATCCCCTTTAGTGTCTCATGGAAGTGTAACCTATAACACATTCTGGTCATACGATTTGATCCTAAAACTCATACGTTGGGGGCAATCTATTATCACCAAAAAATGATCACCTAGTCATTTCTAACTAGGTAGATCGAAATACACCATGTAGGATTAATTTTACCATAGTAAAATCATTTTCATGGGAAATAATTTAGTAAACAATTGTTATTAAATTATTTATGATTAAAATCTTAAAACCCCATGAGAATAATTGAATAAATCATAATTTATTTAATTTTCTCTACGAATAATTATTAAATCATTGTTTGATAATTATTCCTTGTCACATTGGACTAAATCACCTAGGAATAATTAAATGCATCACTATTTATTTATTATTCCTTAATTATATTTTTGGACTAATTGTTAAATCATTATTTAATAATAATTTAAAATTCGCACCATTCTTAATCCTCGCAAAATAATTAATAAATCAGTTTATTTTAAATTATTTATATATAAAAATATTTGACCATTTTGAATATCTTTTCCCTCTCCAAAAAATATAATAAAGTATTCATAACGGCTAGATCTTGATTTGGTCAATATTATTTTATTATTTTCTATTTTCGAGATCAACCCATTACTTTTTTATAAATAAGAGGGCTTTCCATTCATTCTTCGCCATTATTATCATCATCATCATCATTAACGTCTTCTCACATATCAACTCCCACTTGAGTCCCATTATCTGTTTTGGGTTTTTCACATATTGAGAGAGAGAATAGATTGCTAAAGAATAAGAACATCAAAAGACCCATTCTACAGAGGGAGATTTGTAGACCCTTTTTGTAGATCTCCTTCACCAGGTGTTATTAATAAATATTATTCATTTTAAAATATTTTCATATTGGGTTATTACATTGGATAGATATTGGTGTTTATTGTTTTGGATTCCATATATATTTTTACTGCAGGGTTTTCTTGTTTTGTCATTGCAGATTTGAAGCGTAAACAACCACATCTTATTGGTGGGGTCACTTGTCACCAGTGACTTAAGTGAAGTATTTTTGGTACACTTGCTAAGAATTTTCATACAAACAGTAAGAACACTATAACTCCATGAGTTATGAACCTAGTGACTTTGGAACATTATAGCTCCATGAGTTATGACGCCAAGCACAAATGTTAAGTCATAAGTCTAGCAAGACCATGTGTTTGTTCATAGTTGATATTCTTGTGCACAATACACCAACAAGGTAGTGTTGAAAGCTCCCTCATATAAAAAAAAATGTATCTACAATGTTTTAGTTGATGTGGGATTATTCCCCCATTGAAAATAAATATAAATAAATTTGCAATGGTTAAATAGTGTTGATAGCTAGAGGTACTGGTGAGCCCCAAAAAATGGGTAACTTATTGGGCTCATTTTGCCTATTATTCTCGATTACTCCACCATTCTTCATATTTTTATGCATGCTTTTGAATATATTTATGTTAATTGAATGAATGAGAATAGTCACTTGACCACAAAGTCTAATACATGCCATTGCAAATTTTTGGACATCTTTTGGACCAAGGTCAAGCATTTATGAGCAAGTTGACAGCCAAATACGAAGGAACAAGGTTGAGGATTTGTAGGAAGGGTGTCTCCTGAACTAAATGACCCCTTCCTTGAGTTCTCCACCATTAGCTCGGAGTTCAACAACCCACCAAAGATGATTTCAAGGGGAAGACAAGCATAATTTGTGAAGTGGCTAATTAACTGCAGTTTCGAGCAGCCAAGCTCCTAAAGTTAAGGAGGGTTGTTGGGAGTCTTCATGGTGCATAAGTAGGAAGGCTTCAAGCCTTAGTATTTTAGCTATTGAACAGTTTTTTTTTGCACTTAGTGCAGCTCTGCATTTCAACTCATTTTCGAGCTCTTGTTGTAAATAGTTTTGTGACATGACTATTTTCTGAGTAATGGAGATAAATTTCACTTTGCACCAGCTCTGAGCTTTCTTAGGAGGCTGTAGCTCTTGGGTTTAGGCCCAACCCAAGTGCCAGTACCTCCTTTGTGTACTTTTATGTTTTTTTCCTTGCATTCATAGAATAATTTCTGTTATTTAAGGTTAAGATATGGCTTTGTTACTTACGTTGTTTTTGATGATTAAAATAGCTTTTCATGCTTCAGGTTGATTTGACAGTTTGATAACAGAAAAGATCTACAAAAAGGTCATCAAGAAATCCTTGATCTCATTTCTCCCTCCTTGGGACCATGAGCTGAAACCAAGGTATACTTGCTGCCACAAAAACATTGTTTTTGCCTTTCCATGCAATTGCTAGTGTTAGATTTTTAGTTGGAAAAATTGATACCAGTTGTACTTGCATGTTTAGATATGTTCTTTCTTAGTTTCCATAGTTATCTTGCATGATTTCCTGTCTATAAACTTTTTTTCATCATGTTTCTGGTTTTTAGATCTAATTAGGTCAAAATAGATAAATCTTAGGTTTTTCTAGTCTTTGTTCAATCAATTCTGGAAAATAGTATGTAGAACACCTGTAATACATCCCTGCCTATCCTTCCTCCACCATACAACCTGCTCCAACCCCTAATCCAAGATTTCTTCCCTTCATTTGCCACACTTTTCCAATTTGCCCTAATTTCTACATTCTTGTGTAGCATTGCTCTCCCAATCCTTGAACAAATCCAACCACTTTCATTACTCCTTAGCTTCATTTAACAGGTCCTATACCCCTTCACATCCTCATCCATCCTTAATTTCCACTTTCCCACCGTTTTTCCACCATCAACCCTCTAAAATCCTCTTTCGGCTCTTCCTGTAGAACTTCTTGTAGAACATCCTATAGAGCCCCAGCAAACTTCTTGTAGAAGTTCATGTGAGCATTTTTTCGACATCTGATCACTGTGAAACTCTATGGAAGGGTGATAGGGACCCCTTAGGCCCTCTTCTCACCTTCCCAACTTCCTACAAGCACCCACTCCATTTCCTTTCACCAATCAACCTCTGCACAGTCAAAAATCATTAAAGCACATGCATAATAATTCTGCAAAATTACTCAAAAATACAAAAAGATGTTTTTTCCATATTTTACTTTAGAAGTAGCTTAGTAACATGCATTTCACCTTTCCAAGAGTCAATGGCATCCATCTCCGCAACTTTCATCTCTTTTCTTGCACCAATAGGGTTAGTCAGTAAAACTAGGGTTTGCTAGGGTTTGCATTTCCTTTCAACTTTCATCTTCTTTCTGCAAGTAGACTAGCCTCTTTTGAGTTAGTTTTCATCCACCACAGTTAAAAGCTTCTTCTAATATCTCATAAAAGTTGGCTTAAGCTCCTGCGGACTTGTGTCTGTTGATCAAGTGACAGCCTACGACAAGAGATAGTACTTATGTATATAGCACCATCTCTTCCAAGTTTGTTACAAACAACCGGGTTGATAAAAGTAAAGAAGGGAGTCCCAGGAGTTGCAGCATCATTGTTGCAATATTGGAGCTCACCATCTTTTTGGCGTCGTTGCCAAGAAAGCGTCAGAGTATTTGTGATTGCTGCTTTTCTTCTATTTTCTACTACAACCTTCTGCTAAGTAGTTTATTTCAGCAAGCGTAGATTAGCCTTTCAATTCTGCAAGCATAGCTTAGCATTTCATTTCTACAATTTCATTTCAACAGCATAGATTTGTCATTTCCTCCTTTCATTTAAATTCTGCAATTTTCGTTCCAGCAAGGTTTATTATAGTTAGTTGCAATTTGTTGTTCAATCAATTTCAGTTTTGCAGGTACAAGCAGAGAAAAACACAAAAATCAACAAAAAATATTTCATTTCATGCCTCGTAGGAACAGAGACAATTCAGGAAATTTCTTACCCAACACCCCCACCATATCACTGAGTCACCCTTCTCTCTTCTTTAGTGGCAGTGAACCTCCAAAGATACACGAAGATCCTCTAACAGAAGAAGAGCAAGAAAACATTCCTCTTAAGACCATGGCTGAACACAGAAATGGTATAGGAGATGAGGAAAGAATAGAAGGTGCCTTTCCCATCCGAGAGACCAATGGAGACACAAAAATGAAAAACATAAGTCCTTGAGCCTTACCTCACTTCCATGGATTGACCACTGAAGACCCTGATACCTTCGTGTTTGAGTTTGTTGTCCTTTGTCGAACCTATGACTATGCAGAAGATGAGCAAAAATTGAAACTCTTTCCCTCTACCCTCAAGGATGTAGCACTATGCTGGTTCATGGGGTTACCTGGAAATAGTATCACAACTTGGGCTCAGACGCAGCAAGCCTTTAACAACAAATACCGGGATTACTGTAGGTCAAAGGAAACGAAGGGAGAAATATTTCGGATGACCATGGGAAGTGATGAATCTTTAGAAGACTATGAAGAAAGGTTCCAACTCAGTTATAAAAGGGCCAGGTGCACACTTGACCC
>APFE030690908.1:11744-22718 GCA_000404065.3 Pinus taeda | reverse complement strand
TGTAGCAGCTGATCCCTCTTAAAGACATACTCCAGAGACAGGTATAACAAAGTATGGCAGAAGATACATGCATGGAGCTCTACTTGAATGTATGATCATCAGCAACATCATATGCCAAGCATGCAGTGTGCATGCAGCAACAGCAAACAAAGGAATGGGTTCCAAAACCTAAAATTTGTATAACACGGCCGCGACCATGCAGGTAAGTGCCTAAACTCATTCTTCAATTGCATAAATCATATTTTAAAGTTTCATGACTATGAGAATGGTTCGGATTGAGTGGAATCGGCAGCCAATCAACTAGCCACCCTCGACTAGTTACATATCTTTGTGGAATCCAAACGAGCCCCGTTACATTCAAAACTTCCGATTAGATGTGCAGCCAGCGCGCGTGGAGTGTTCATGGAGAAATCGTCAGGACTAGTGGTGGTGCCGGCAGATAATGGGAGAGAAGAGGTGATGGCAATTAGAAACATGCAGAAACATTATGGCTGTGATGTTGGATCAACAATCCAGTCTAGCCACCTCATCCCCTCACAACGAATCATGCCGCAGTTAAAAGACGTTCAGTTGAAACATGCACCACCCTCTGTTCATTCTGCACCCATGATGTTCTCCACTGGAGTACATATCCACTGCTTCCAAAATAGTTAACAAGTCGTCCTCCATCAATTTTTCTACCTGTTTTTGAAAATCTTCTACCTATCAGGCTCCATCGGAAGCACAATTTCATTCTACAAGAACCGGGAAACTTCTACAGGAAGGGTTCTACAGGAAAGGCAAAAAACCGCTCCACAGAAGGAAAACCCAGAATTTTTGTCGAATTTCAAGCTCCAAACAAGGTAGGCTTGAGAAAACTTCTTTGTGCATGATTTGTTTGTGCAAGGTGGTGAATTGAACGGCATCAAATTGAAAAAACGAGAGTAAAAGTCTTCATGTGCATTGAGGAAAAAAGACGTAAAAGTTTGCCTGCATATTTCACTGAGTTTCCCAGTTCTTTCTCTACATTCTAAAATCTCCTCATCATTTTTAAAATTCTCCTGTAAGGATGATACATGCAACAGTAGAGGCCAGCCTGTGTGTGTGAAAAAACTGAATTTACATATCTATCTATGTGCTAAGAAAAGAACCTGTGTCCTTATGCTCTATTCTATATATAAAAAAAAAATTCTTCTTTCCATAAACAGACAGTCGAATTTTAGGTGACAACAGTCTTAAAACAAGTGAATTATTGCTATTTGATATTGTAAGGAACACACGAGAAATTCCTTCTTGGGTTCAGAAGAAACTCAATTTAGTTATCCTCTGTTTCAGTGATTGACTGTAGTTTTCCTGAGCATTTTCTTTTCTGGTTAAAACATAAAAAGAACACTCAACACTATGCCAAGAGGATTCATAAGGAAAGATCCCTCAAACTCTAGCAAGCTGTACAAGCACCCTGAGGTGGTGGACATTTTCACCTGGGAAAATTGGATATCCTTCTTTGACAAAATTCAGGGTCATGATGAGGAGATAACTGAAGAGTTCTTAATGTCCCTAAGACCACATTCAAAGACACATGCCACAGTTAGTTTTAGGGGTTTAACCCTAGAACTTATCCTTGAGCTCATCAGTGGAATTAGTAGTCTACCATTGGGGCTCCCTTGTAGCAAAGAAGAGAGATCATTGAGCCAAGTTGCTAAGAAAACCATTTTTCTCCCCGAGGAGCATCCTGTAGAAGACAAAAACGGAGTTAGAAGGACAAGCTTGCCTCCTCTCTGGAGTGAAGTTAGTTATAAAATTATTAAATACATCACATGTGAAGGGAGGTTTAGTATCATCTATGGATATCATTTTAGGTTTTTATGTGAATTAAGGCATGGAATTGACTTGCCTCCATCCAAGAAACTGAGCATCCCATATTTCCTTCTTCAGTCCTTAATTGAATGTGGTACAAAGCTAAATGAAGGGATCCCAGATTAGTTGGCCCACCATGGGCTCATCAAACTATTGGTGGAATATGCTTTACACACCTATATTGTCCCCATATCTTGGGAAATCTTTAGAAACATGTCCAGGGATGATAACATTAGAAATTTGGCTGAAAACATCAACCCATCCAACAGTGAGGAGGGGGAGAAAACTGAAGAAATTGAGAAGAACAATGATGAGGGAGAATAGGACATTCAAGTAGAGGGAAAAACCAAGGAAAAACAAAAAGAATTTGGCAAGACTGATGAGCCTAAAATAGAGGAAGAAACAACATCAAAAACAACAAGGGAAAAGAGGATACATAGTAGAAAGGAAAAGTCCGAGAAAGCCAAAATGAAGGTTGTCACAGCCAAAGCAAGCACCCAAAAGGAAAAGGGAAAGGCACACCCGAAGATATTAGTCATACTAACAGAAACAGTGGACACAAAGATTTCTACAGGAAGCAAAAAAAGAGAATAGCAGGAAGAGAAATCCCCTGAGACGTTGGTAAGGGAGGCAGCAGTTGTGCTTGTTGCATTAAGCACACATACAAAAAAAAAAGGAAAAAGAAATAGGCAAACCTCCATGTACTTTAAAGCCAGGAGAAGCACAAAGATCAAAGTGGGCAAACCCCAACCACAATCAAAGGAACCAATTGTCATTGACGACACAACCACTAAACCGAAAGAAAAGTCTCCTTCAAAGATTTCTATCACCTATGAAAGAGGAATCCCAAAAACCTCCACCTGGAGAGAGAGAATTAAGATGATGGACTCAAAGGCAGCTCTACAGGAAGCGAAAACATCTCTACAGGAAACTCTAGCTAAGTTAAAAGAGACTAAGAAATTGGAGGAGAAGGCAGCCAAACAATCACAGGGAGAAGAAAAGACCGAGGAGATACTGGAGCCAAGCCCTTAGCCTAGCATGGGCTCATATTACAACCTATTAGAAGGTGGGAAGATCATCCCACAAAAGTTTATTGTACCACCTTTCTTTGCATTGGAACAAGAATGGTTTAGGACTCACACTTGGATGAGGATTGCCGAATCCAAGGGTATTGCAGACATAGGCCACCTGGAAGAACAGCTAAAAGAATCAAGAAAAGAGTTGGCCATGGTGAGGCACATGGAAAGAAGTCAAAGAGCCAAATTACAGGAAGAAAATGAGCTGTTGAGAAAGAAGTTACAGCTACAAGAAGGTCATAAGGAAGATAGGCCATCCATTATGGGAGAGCAGCAGACAAGAAGTACCTCCAGCAGACAAGGAAACAACCGAGGAATAGCAGAGAGAGGAAAAGCTGCAAGATGATGTTGAGATGCTAACGAAATTGCTACAGGAAAAGGAGTCACTGGTAGTAGAAGAAATACAGGCTTTAAAACAATAGGTGCAAGAGAAAGAAGCCCAAATGGCCTGCATGGCCACCTGGGTAGTAGAAGCCTTACAATGTAGGAAACCTGCTAAGTCATATGCATTATATCTTAAAGATCAACGGTTGCAATTTCAAATTAACACACTGGCCCAAAGGGGCACCATTCCATTCCAGAATTACAATCAGTTCATGTATTTGTGTGACAGTAGCTCAGCTGAAGATAAGGCCAAGTTATCATAATTCTATTTACAGAACTTGGCACTTCCAAACATGAATCTATGGGACCCTAATGCTGCATTGGGAGATGTGCAACCCATGGCCATGGCCTATTGGTTAAACCATGAGGAAAAGAGGGCAGCAGAAATTCGGAAAGTTATGGATAGGGAGCTAAGTGAGCCACTCATGATCAGAGCAGAACTAGAAGATCCCTCAGCTTTAGTGTATGCCCAACAGCACTTGGCCGATAACCCTCAAGTTCTCCCAGACTACATTGAAAGGCAAGCTTAGGCCATTGCTCACTTTGAGGACATGGAAAGACTGTTTGGTGATAACTGCATTCATGCTTGCACAAGGAGATGGAACACATTGTCCCACAGTGTAAAAATAAGAGAGTACCACTCCCCAACAAGGATGAGGGAGGCTTTGGATAGAGTACCACTTTACAAACAATCAATGCAAAAGTTGAAGGCCAACTGAATTGGCCTAAAGTTTAGTCCTCCATCGCATTTGGGACTGTTGGAAGGGGTCAAAGAAGAAGAAGAACACAGGAAATGGGAGGAGGTAGAGAGAAAAGAAGGGTTTCATGACCGAGAAGAGGACATCACCTCGGAAGCCTGGGATGTCAGAGAGGTAGTCAAAGCAATCAAAGATGATGAGATGGATTAGTTGCTCGGAGGATGAGTAACACATTCATCAGGGGGGTGATGATGAGCCCCAAAAACAGGTAACTTATTGGGCTCATTTTGCCTATTATTCTCGATTAATCCACCATTCTTCATATTTTTATGCATGTTTTTGAATATATTTATGTTAATTGAATCAAAGAGAATAATCACTTGACCATAAAGTCTAATACATGCTTATTGCATATTTTTGGACATCTTTTGGACCAAGGTCAAGCATTTATGAGCAAGTTGACAGCCAAATACGAAGGAACAAGGCTGAGGATTTGTAGGAAGGGTGTCTTCTGAACTAAATGACCCCTTCCTCGAGTTCTCCACCATCAGCTCGGAGTTCAACTGCCCACCAAAGATGATTTCAAGGGGCAGCCAAGCAGAATTTGTGAAGTGGCTGATTAACTGCAGTTTTGAGTATCCAAGCTTATCAATTTAAGGAGGGTTGTTGGGAGTCCTCGTGGTGCATAAGTAGGAAGGCTTCAAGCCTTGGAAATTTAGCTATTGAACAATTTTTTTGCACCTAGTGCAACTCTACATTTCAGTTCATTTTCGAGCTCTTGCTGTAAACAATTTTGTGACATGATTATTTTTTGAGTAATGGAAATAAATTTCACTTTGCACCAGCTCTGAGCTTTCTTAGGAGACTAGCTCTTGGGGTTGGGCCCAACCCAAGTGCCAGTACCTCCTTTGTGTACTTTTATGTGTTTTCCTTTCATTCATAGAACAATTTCTGTTATTTAAGGTTAAGATCTGGCTTTGTTACTTACATTGTTTTTTATGATTAAAATAGCTTTTCATGCTTTAGGTTGATTTGAAAGTTTGGTAACAAAAAGGATTTGCAAAAAGGCTATTAGGCGATCCTTGATCTCATCTCCCCCTCCTTGGGACCATGAGCTGAGACCAAGGTATACTTGTTGCCACAAAAACACTATTGTTGCCTTTCCATGCAATTGCTAGTGTTAGATTTTTAGTTGGAAAAGTTGATATCAGTTGTACTTGCATGTTTATATCTATTATTGCTTAGTTTCCATAGTTATCTTGCATGATTTCCTGTCTATAAGCTTTTGTTCATCATGTTTCTGGTTTTTAGGTCAAATTAGATCAAAATAGATAGATCTTTGGTTTTTCTAGTCTTTGTTCGATCAATTTTGGAAAATAGTGTGCAGAACACCTGTAATACATCCCTGCCTATCCTTCCTCCATCATACAACCTGCTCCAACCCCTAATCCAAGATTTCTTCCCTTCATTTGCCACACTTTTCCAATTTTCCCTAATTTCTACATTCTTGTGCAGCATTGCTCTCCCCGTCCTTGAACAAATCCAACCACCTTCATCACTCCTTAGCTTCATTTACCAGGTTCTGTACCCCTTCACATCCTCATCCATCCTCCATTTCCACTTTTCCACCGTTTTTCCACCATCAACCCTCTAAAATCCTCTTTCGGCTCTTCCTATAGAACTTCCTGTAGAACCCCTGCAGACTTGTTGTAGAAGTTCATGTGAGCATTTTTTCGAGATTTGATCACTATGAAACTCTTTGGAAGGGTGATAGGGAGTCCTTAGGCCCTATTCTCACCTTCCCAACCTCCTACAATCACCAACTCCATTTTCTTTCGCCAATCAACCTCTGCACAGTCAAAAATCATTAAAGCACATGCATAATAATTCTGCAAAATTACTCAAAAATACAAAAAAAATGCTTTTTCCAGATTTTACTTTAGAAGTAGTGTAGTCACGTGCATTTCACCTTTCCAAGAGTCAATGGCATCCATCTTCGCATCTTTCATCTCTTTTCTTGCACCAGTAGGGTTAGTCGGTAAAACTAGTGTTTGCTAGGGTTTGCATTTCCTTTCAGCTTTCAGCTTCTTTCTAGACTAGCCTCTTTTGAAATAGTTTTCATCCATCACAGTTAAAAGCTTCTTCTAGGAGCTCATAGAAGTTGTCTTATGCTCCTAGCAGACTTGTGCCAACTGATCAAGTGATAACCTGTGACAAGAGCTAGTACTTGTGCATATAGCACTATCGCTTCTAAGTTTGTTACAAACAACCGAGTTGATAAAAGTAAAGAAGGGAGTCCCAGGAGTTGTGATGATGAGCCCCAAAAATGGGTAACTTATTGGGATCATTTTTCCTATTATTCTTGATTAATCCACCATTCTTCATAGTTTTATGCATGATTTTGAATATATTTATGTTAATTGAATGAGTCGGAATAGTCACTTGACCACAAAGTCTAATACGTGCTTAT
Source organism: Pinus taeda (assembly GCA_000404065.3). NCBI lineage: Eukaryota > Viridiplantae > Streptophyta > Pinopsida > Pinales > Pinaceae > Pinus > Pinus taeda. The sequence goes on along the minus strand of APFE030690908.1, from coordinate 16,254 downwards.
TACAGATTTTTGGACATCTTTTGGACCAAGGTCAAGCATTTATGAGCAAGTTGATAGAAAAATACGAAGGAACAAGGCTGAGGATTTGTAGGAAGGGTGTTTCCTGAACTAAATGACCCCTTCCTCGAGTTCTCCACCATCAGCTCGGAGTTCAACAACCCACCAAAGATGATTTCAAGGGGTAGTCGAGCAGATTTTGTGAAGTGGATGATTAACTGCAGTTTTGAGCAACCAAGCTCCAAAAGTTAAGGAGGGTTGTTGGGAGTCCTCATGGTGCATAAGTAGGAAGGCTTCAAGCCTTGGTAGTTTAGCTACTAAATAGTTTTTTTTCGCACTTAGTGCAGCTCTACATTTCAGCTCATTTTCGAGCTCTTGCTGTAAATAGTTTTGTGACATGATTATTTTTTGAGTAATGGAAATAAATTTCACTTTTCACCAACTCTGAGCTTTCTTAGGAGGTTGTAGCTCTTGGGGTTGGGCCCAACCCAAGTGCTAATACCTCCTTTGTGTACTTTTATGTGTTTTCCTTGCATTCATAAAATAATTTCGGTTATTTAAGGTTAAGATCTAGCTTTGTTACTTAGGTTGTTTTTGATGATTAAAATAGTTTTTCATGCTTCAGGTTGATTTGATAGTTTAGTAACTGAAAAGATCTGCAAAAAGGCCATCAAGCGATCCCTGATCTCATCTCTCCCTCCTTAGGACCATGAGCTAAGACTAAGGTATACTTGCTGCCACAAAAACATTGTTTTTGCCTTTCCATGCAATTGCTAGTATTAGATTTTTAGTTGGAAAAGTTGATACCAATTGTACTTGCATGTTTAGATCTATTATTGCTTAGTTTCCATAGTTATCTTGCATTATTTTCTGTCTATAAACTTTTGTTCATCATGTTTCTAGTTTTTAGGTCAGATTAGGTCAAAATAGATAGATCTCTAATTTTTCTAGTCTTTGTTCGATCAGTTTTGGAAAATAGTGTGTAGAGCACCTATAATACATATTTGTTTATCCTTCCTCCATCATACAACCTACTCCAACCCCTAATCCAAGATTTCTTTCCTTCATTTGCCACACTTTTCCAATTTTCCTTAATTTCTACATTCTTGTGCAGCATTGCTCTCCCCATCCTTGAACACATCCAACCACCTTCATCTCTCCTTAGCTTCATTTACCAAGTCCTATACCCCTTCACATCCTCATCCATCCTCAATTTCCACTTTCCCACCGTTTTTCCACCATCAACCCTCTAAAATCCTCTTTCAGCTCTTCCTGTAGAACTTCCTGTAAAACATCCTATAGAACCCCTACAGACTTCCTGTAGAAGTTCACTTGAATAGTTTTTCGAAATATGATCATTGTGAAACTCTCTTAAAGGGGATAGGGACCCCTTAGGCCCTCTTCTCACCTTCCCAACCTCTTGCAAGCACCCACTCCATTTCCTTTCGCCAATCAACCTCTGCACAGTCAAAAATCATTAAAGCACATGCATAATAATTCTGCAAAATTACTCAAAAATACAAAAAGATGATTTTTCCAGATTTTACTTCAGAAGTAGCTTTAGTCACATGCATTTCACCTTTCCAAGAGTCAATGGCATCCATCTCCATAGCTTTCATCTCTTTTCTTGCACCAGTAGGGTTAGTTGGTAAAACTAGGGTTTGCTAAGGTTTGCATTTCCTTTCAGCTTTCAACTTCTTTCTGCAAGTAGACTAGCCTCTTTTGAGTTATTTTTCATCATTCACAGTTAAAAGTTTCTTCTAAGAGCTCATAGAAGTTTGCTTAAGCTCCTAGCAGACTTGTGCCAGCTGATCAAGTGACAGCCTGCGGCAAGAGCTAGTACTTGTGCATATAGCATCGTCGCTTCCAAGTTTGTTACGAACAACCGGATTGATAAAAGTAAAGAAGGGAGTCCCAAGAGTTGCAGCATCATTGCTGCAATACTGGAGCTCACCAGGTACATGCATTCAACCCTTGGGTCTATGTTTCAAAGCCACTAAGAGCTTAGGCTTGAGCTTATTTGCACTAGGTATGTCAAATAAGTTTCTATTCACACCATGACAATGAACATAACCTCAAGTATAATATAGATATAGATTCATGGAGTATAGGATTGAAATGTAGCCTTGGAATTGAGGTTAAATTTTTAGAATGGATGATCACAAGTATCATTTAATTGGAATGGGGGTTCTCATCATGTTGAAAAATGTAAGGCATCTACATTTTTCTATGTGAATAATAATGTGTTGATTATTTTGGAGCTCTTGAATATCATAAATGTGTTTTTGCTTCTTCTTCTTCTTCTTCTTCTTTATAATGTTAATATTAGCATTCACCAGAGTGACTATAAATGAAGAGGAAATAGACCATAAAACAAAAAGAAAAAAACTAGAAAATCATGTGTTAGTGCATGGTTATTGGAGAACTAGTGATCAACGACAAACTCTTATTTAAACAATCCTCATTGGAATTTAGGAATGAGAAGCATAGTCAGGTTACTAATGAAAAAGTGATTCTACCATACATTGGAAGAAAGTACTCTATTGGAATCAAATGTGTGGCTATGTCTTTCATCAAAATTGAATCTAGTAAAACAATATTCGAGCCCATCATTTCCATGAGTAAAGAAATCAATAAAGATGATTTCGAGTCTTTTCAATTTGAAGAAAACCTAAATAACACCAAGGAGAATGCCAAAGAGGAAGTTACATTGTATCATTAAAATGTGGAAAATAAAGTTTTTTTGTACTTTTTTAGGAGCTAATATTCAAAAGTGGGCTAATTTTCCATGTTTTTTCCACAAAATGACTGGTTAGGAAAAAAAATTCACAAATTCAATGGTTCAATTTAGTTAGTATATTAATATGCCAATTCAAAGTTCAATATGAAATATTGGGTACATGGATTAATAGTTATACATGGAGCGCAGAGTATATTCCCAATCATAATTATAAATTTCCCATGGTCCATCTACTCCTCATTAACCATTTTGGATCCATGATATGGCATACAATTACCCATTATGAATGGAAAGGTTGGTTGATTTCTACACAATGAGATTTTGCAAAGTATATTCCTTAGCAAGGGTATTAATGTATAAGAATATATGGCTCATGATGTATAAAATAAGTGATACAATAGGCTATCTAGATAATGGTGTTTGTAAAGTACAATATGAGAATATGTGTGGTATGCAAGCTATAAATTTACAGCCTTCATACATTTATGACATACCCATCAAATTTGAATAGAAATATCCACATGAAGGGAAAAAATTCAAGACTTTCATTTAAGGTGGATTTCTTTGATTGGGAATATGAGTAAGTACTAAGTTGTAATGTTTAACTTTTTGTACTATATAAAATAACATATGTTGTTGTTAATTTTCATAGAATAGAAGTTTGTTTGGTTGGGTCAATGATAACTAGTAATTAAAAATAATAGATGTGTCTACCAATTGTTACACAATATAATTTAGTTTGATTTGGTCAATGAGTAACTAGTAATTGAGGATATAAGTGTATATTTTGAAAGTGTTTAGAAACCAAGTGTAATAGAGGCAAGCACTTAGTTTCTCTTTCTTGGTAATTACTTCCGAAAATCATTGTTTTTTAGTCTTTACTTATTCTTCATCAAGCAATAACACTTTTGTTCAACCATTCAAAATAGAGATCACTATGCAGAAGAGATAAGACACAATTTTACCCTGGGAAAACCCACAATGGGAAAAACCTAGCAATTATTTCCTTATAAAATAATATCAAAATGAGATATATCTCAGCCAATAACCAATGCTAAATTACCCCCAAGATACCAAGTCACACCCTCCTCCAAGTCACCTCCAAAAATCAAATTCAACACTAGTCAAATCTACTCCAATTTGGTCAAACTCGTAAAAAATCGCTCTTGCAACTAGGGCCTAAATTCGGCCTCCAATTAACCAAGAATAAACTTGACCTATCCACAAAAAATTGTCCTTAGTTAGTAAAAATCAGAAATTTAGTTAATGATGATAAGTTCTTCTTACTTTGACTTGCTTCTCTCCTCTTTAACTCATCCTTGTTTCTCCTTTTCTAGGTACATATGATACTTGTAGTGTGTTGAATGAATGATCTCCAAATGGGTTTAATGCATCTCCAATATATAACTATCCAAGAGGGTCGATTTTATGCAACCAGATTACAAAATAGAAGAAACGATAGATCAATGACTTGAAAATTATCCTCTTCAAGGGGGAAACCTCATTTACATCACATAAATGAACAATTATTGGATGATACTGTTAGACCCCTATACCAATAGGAGTCATATGTTATGATTGACTTGATGAGCTCTGTTATCACTCAGGTTTTCCTAAAAGTTGTGTAAGAGGAAAGTATACCCGAGGTAACCACAAACCAATCTTTTAGATGCAGAATCTAGCCAATCTGCATCTAGAGAGGGCTCTCTCTTTATGATTTATCTTTGTTCTTGGAAGGTTTTAGGCTAGTTATAGATTCAAGAGTTTGTTTTG